>OY288280.1:92934266-93230663 GCA_958450335.1 Hibiscus tridactylites
TAATGCATAAATCAACAATTCTACTCACCGTTGCTACCCAAGAGAAGATCGAAGACCAAGCTCAAGACTCCGAATTCCCCGGATTTGCTCCTGAAGCTTCTCCGACCAAAATTCTCGCCTCTAGCCAATCCAACACCAAGCAAATAATCTCAAGTCAGTCCGTGTTCTAAAATACTCAACCCGGATTACAAACCAATTACAAGATATCAATTTTCACATGGAGAACAAGCCCAAAATTCCAAAATCCGAGCAGCCCTCAAGCACCCCTTAAAACCATTGATTTCAACCTTCAAACTACACCCTAAAGCTTCCAAAACAAAGCTTTCATATACCCTAACCATTGGCCCTCTCATTTCTACATAGAACACCCCCATATTTCAATCCTAAACCTCCCAAAAACCTCCCCAAAACCTCATTTCGGGAATCACCCCAAACCTTGTAAAAATCATACCCATTGGACCCCTTTAGGCTTAAAATAACTCATATCACTTCCATAAATCAAAAACCTAAGTTTAGAATGCTAAAAATGACATTTTTAATCAATATTTCAAAACACCCAAGTTACAAAAATCATGGGTTTTCTAGGAAATAAGGGCACGTACTCGTAGAGGACAAAGAGAGCAAGTCAAAAATGGCCTTACCTTTGAAAAACCTTCAAGATTGGGTGAGTTATGCAATGGAATAGTGCTCCAAAGGGGAGGGCTCTTTTTGTCGATGGAAAATGGGGAGTAGAGGGAAGAAGATGACTAAATAAAAACATTATTTAGGTTGATTTAAAATTAAAGGTCCAAAGACCTAAATACCCTTAATGAAAAAGGAAAACCACAATAGGTGCCACCCATGGCCATGTGGACTTGTTTAAAATATGGTCCAACTTGATTTTATTTGCCTTAAAACCCGAGGCCCAAACCATTATTTTATTATTTAAATCTTGAAACCGAAACCCGAACTATTTTTAAATTATTAATTTCACCCGACCCCCGAACCCGGGTGTTACAAAATCACAATGTTTAGGACCTAGAGCTTTGCTGAGAAAAGCAATTGGCCTCCCTTCCTGGGAGAGAACAGCTCCAATACCCCTTGAACTTGCATCAGTCTCAAGATAAAATGTCTTAGCAAAGTCAGGTAAGGCTAGGACTGGGGCTGAGCACATTGCCTGTTTTAATTCCTGAAAAGCATGCTCTGACTCAGTGGACCACTTAAAACTGTCTTTCTGCAGTAACTGAGTTAATGGTTTGCTGATTGCCCCGTAATTGCGAATGAATCTCCTATAATAGCCTGTAAGACCCAAGAACCCACGCAAAGCCTTCAAAGTTTTTGGAACAGGCCACTGTTGCATGGCTGCAATCTTAGAATTGTCAGTAGAGACTCCTTGAGCAGATATGGAATGGCCTAGATAATCAATCTTAGTTTGCCCAAAAAATCACTTCGATCTTCTTGCATAAAGTTGGTGAGATTGTAATAGAGAAAGTACTAACTTCAAGTGTTGGCAGTGAGCAGAAAGAGTGGTACTGTAGATGAGAATATCGTCAAAGAATACAAGAACAAATCTTCTCAAGTAGGGGGCAAACACAGAATTCATCAATGATTGAAAGGTTGCAGGGGCGTTCGTAAGCCCAAATGGCATGACTTTGAATTCAAAGTGGCCATGATGGGTACGAAAAGCAGTTTTGTAGATATCTTCCTTCTTCATTCGAATCTGCCAGTAACCAGAGCGTAAATCAATTTTTGAAAAAAAAATTGGCCCCTGATAGTTCATCCAGTAGATCTTCCACAACAGGAATTGGAAATTTATTTTTAACAGTAACAGCATTTAGTTGCCTGTAGTCTACGCAAAACCTCCAAGACCCATCTTTTTTCTTCACTAATAAACAGGGAGATGCAAATGAACTCTTACTAGTCTGTATAATAGAATTGGCCAACATTTCAGTTATCTGCTTCTCCACCTCTGTTTTCTGTAAATGAGGAAATCTGTAAGGTCGAAGGTTGATTGGCTGAGTCCCTTCTTTCAAAATGATTGCATGATCGTGAAATCTTTCAGGGGGCAAGCTTTTTGGTTCTTAGAAAACATCTTCAAACTCATTCAATATAATTTGAATCTCAGGTCTGACTTCAAAAACTTCTTCAGTAGAGTCTAAGAAGTAGATTTCTCCTCCCATGTCAACATCTTTCTCCTGAAGTTTCTGTAGTTTTTCACCAGAAATAAATTGCACCTTAGCACCCTTTTTGCCTCCTTGTAAGGTGATAAGTTCTCCATCCTTCTGAAAGCTCATGGTCATTAATTTAAAATCGAAGCTGAGAGGGCTATAAACTTGCATCAGTCTACTCCTAAAACCATGTCACTGCCTCCCATAGTCAACGCTCGAAAATCATGCACAAAATAGTGACCCTGCATTTGCCATGGTAGTTGTTTGACTTTTGCATTGCTGTAAAGTTTTTCCCCGTTTGCCACTGTGATTACCAAGGGGTTAGTGGACACCAATTCCATTCCTTCCTTTGCCCAACCTGGGTTAATAAAACTATGTGTACTCCCACTATCAAGAAGGATGCTCACGGATCTTCCTTTTATTGTGCCTTGGATTCGCATTGTGCTGTGTCCCACACTGCCTGTTAGGGCATTAATTGAAATTTCCAGTTCCTCATTAGCAGCTTGCTCGACAGCTTCCTTTGATTCTTCACATACAACATCATCGTCACAGCTTTCTAAAATCTCATTATTTTCCATAGAATTAAGTTGTTTTATTTTGCATTGATGACCTGGAGAAAACTTTTCACCACATTTGAAACATAGGTTGTGTGCTCTCCAATACTTCAGTAGGGTTTGCTTGGTAGTGTTTGGGTTGGTGGTTCTTTGTGTAGTTTGGGTAGTAGGGTTCCAAGTCTGCAGGGGTGTCGACTGAGAAGTGTAGGTGTAATTCTTAGGTTTAAGTCGTTTGGTCTCAATCTCCAGGGAGAGTTCATGGAGCTTAGCAAGCCTGTAGGCATCGTTCAAGGAGCTTGGTCGATGTACCTTGACCATGTGTCTCAATTCTTCTTTCAATCCACTAAGAAAACTGGATACAAAGTATGGTTCTCCCTGCGTAGGGTTCTGCTGCAGGACATAAGGTTTCAAATCTTTAATTTTTTCCTGGTAATCATCCACACTAGATCTCTGTACCAGTTTATTGAATTCTTCAATCACATCAGTGTAAGTTCTGTCACAAAATCTATGGCATAAGTCTGCTGTGAACTCGTGCCAAGTGAGTCGATGTTTCTGCATGATATACCTATCAAACCACGTTTCAGCTTTGCCCTCTAAATGCATCGCAGCCAAATCCATTTTATGTTCCTCAGGGATTTCCAACAGTGTGAAATATTTCTGGCATTTCTTGATCAAACCTCTAGGATTGGTGCCATTAAATATAGGAAAATCCAGTTTAGGCTTGAAGTTGTTTCCTCTAATGTGACTCATATTAACATCACTAGAGGGATTTTCTCGAAACTGAGGTTTCTCTGTAAAAATTTCTTCCATTTTCATTTTGAGTTTCTGTGACTGAAGGGGTGTTTGTGTTGGTTGTGAAGCAAAAATTCCAGGGTCATTTGGTTTGTAGGTAAAACGTTTGTTCTCATCCAGAATAGTAATCACAGGAGAGCTCTTACTTGTATTTTCAGGTTGGCCTTGGTTTGTAGCTCCCGTTGGTCGAGCAGCTGTCTCGGGAGTTGGCATCTCCTTTTTCTGCACTATCTCTAGGATTTTTTCCAGATAACCTTGAGTGACATCTATACGAGACTCCAAGGTGGTAATCCTCAACTCTGATGATTCTCTGTGCCTTGTCCACCATTTTGGTTCCTTTTCTTCTTTTTCCAGGTCCATAAGTCTGTTTTGAATGGATTGCAATGTGTTTTGGATTTCAGTGAGATCAGGTTGGTGTGCCATTGGCTTACTCTGTTTCTGTTTTCCCAGTTTTGCAGGCAGGCTCTAGATACCAATTGTAATGGTTTCAACCACAAATAGAAAGGGAAGAAAGAGATTTCAGAAGGTAGAAGATTGGATTTCAGGAAAAGCAAAGGGTTTTTACATCAGATAAAGCTTGAAAAAAACAAATACAACCAGTACTGGAATATATCGATAGCAACAATAAAATTAAGGACAGGTGGCATCTTCTCCGAATTCCTCGCTAACGGTAATCTGATCATTCCCTCGTGTTTCTTCTTTCATCAGAGATAGCTGGAGATGACTGGTTGTTATCTGCTAACGTGTCTTCTTTTGCTGAGCCACTTGGGTTAAGGCCTTTTTTAGAATTAACCCTTCCTAAAACGTTTTCGTTCCTTTTATTTCCATTTAATTTCAACTCTTCTAATTCTTCCCGCCCAACTTCATCTTCTTCAGCCTCGATTGTGACATTTGTGTACTTGAATTTGATCATTTTCAGTGCGATACTTTAAAATTTTAAATTTAGTCTCACTTCCCCTTAATCGTTCTGGATTAGAATTGAAATTTCAAAATTCGAAAATGCAAAGGTCAAAACTTAAAATTAACTAAATTAAAATAAATGCATTAAGTTCACAACCTACTCACATTACAACAAAAAAGAAAAGAAACTGAGAGAGCAATAGTTGTTTCAATTCGAGCCATCAAATTAGAAACAGCTACTTGAAGCACAACAATAACCCTCAAGAAATACAATATCACAACCAAAATACAACGTCACAGCTTAAATATATTAGTTCAAATGTAGTAAATATCCCAACCATTGACAATTCAAGAATTGTCTTTGTCGATTCCCACTTCAAGGTGCTAGCCACTGAAATACATTAGCCTTATCAAACCAACAATCAAGTAATCAACGACATCGTATTGCAGATCATTCGGTACAAGCAACTAGCAAAATGCTCATAGCTCCCTTCTACAGGGAAAAAAGAAGAAGAAGCATTATTTAAAGTAGGAAAAATGAAATGAAATTCCAATAAAAAAAAGTCAGCTTCAAATTGCCAACAATCATGTGGTCTGTTGGAAGAGTGCATGGACTCTTAGTTCTAGTCTTCTAGAGACCAGGGATCTCAAATTTTTATGCTATATCATAAACAATCATCCAAAAAAAATTCACAGTAAGGTGTCCCTTCATGAGCAAGATGTGCATGAGACCCGAACAAAAAGATTGATATTGCAAAGCACAATGCAGATCGAATACTAATTGTTAATATGTTATTATCCTTGACCAATGGCTAGCAGATAGTAAATACAGCACAACTTCCTCAAACGGTTACGAAAACGTGAAAACTAGAGCAATGCTATCTAAAGGTATCTCACTTGAATGAAGGAGTTTGTTCAACTTGGATGAAGGTACTCATAGGATCAATTAGTTGACATTGCTTTACCACATACAACACAAAAAGTGTCGAGCCAGAATACCATCAATAACAGGATTAGAGATATCAACTGATCAAACTATAAAGAATAGCACATTTCCGTTTACTTATCCAATTGCAACACACAGCGTAAAAGTAAAACTATCCATAATATATGTATGCATGTATAAAGAAGTTTACCTTAGAGGCTTATTTCTGACTCGGGAAGCTTGTTCTGTATCAGAGTTTGCTGGATTCTGGACTTGATAGAGATTGAAATTTTGCATCGGAGTTCTACAAATTGTGACATTGAGAGAGATTGAAAGAAAACACATTTAAAGTCAACACGTTTAAAGTCGGACAAAATGACTTTGATAGAGATTGATGCACATTGTCATTGTGGCATGTTGGTCAAAAATGAAAATGAGAAGGAGCAACTCATAAAAACTCAGGCAATGGCTAGAGTGTTAGAACATAAAAGAATCAGAGACAAGGATAAATTGAGCAGAGCATAAATTGAGGAGACCATTGAAATATGCTCCCAGCTCAAATGCACATATATGCCAGACTTAGTTACTCAAAAGCAACATCCATAATTTACAAATTTACACTTGAAGAGAAGAGAATAAATGTGAAAAGGATAAATTGAGCAGAGCATAAATGTGAAAACACAAAGAAAAGCATGGTGGTTATCTCCTCTAAAGTCAAATCATAAATAAACAAACTAAACAAGGCTCCAAGATCAAAGAAAGCAGCCTCCAGAGGACTTCCTATTGTACAAAAATGAACCAGTCAGCTATCTTTCAACTCCAAAAAGCCCTTCTCTAGTGATCTCAAACTCGGTGGATGATTCAGGCAAATGGGGTGCGAAAACAACATAAAGCTTTCTCCTGGTTTTCTTACACACAAAATCACCGCATTCCCCATTTACTTCTCCATTGCCTTCACGAACAACCTCTTCATTCCTCGATAAGAATAACCTTGAATTAACACAATTAGCCCAAGCCAGCCCCAATGCAGGAGAAACCCGCCTACCTGACGTATATAAACATCCTAAATTCCCAATCTTCAGCCCATTTATCCCCTCGTTAGGTCCCATGGAATCAACCACCTGGTTCGTCACCAAAACTGCTAAATTAAACCTCTTTGCAAGCGCCTTTAACTTGGAAGATATCTTAAAGAACAAGGATGATCTCCTCTTAAGCTCACCCGGGGTGTTGTCAAACTCAGACCTAAACAAAGCAGCGACCGAATCAATCACAATGAGACGAACCGGCACTTGGGTTTTCGAATTTTCGATGAAAAGCTCCGTTTTAGACATAATCTCGAGCAGGTGATCAGCGGAGTGTACACTCTGCACAAATATACGATCACAAGGGTTGTCATTAATGGGGAAATGATGGGCATTTGAGGAGCGAAATGAGAGACAGAGCTGGTGAAGGCGGCGAAGGGGGAAGGGGAACTCAGTGTGCAGATAGAGAGAGGAGGCGGCTAGACCGCCGTGGGAAACAGGGAGTTGGGCATGGAATGACAGTTGGAGGCAGATTTGGGTCTTGCCGGAACCGCTCTCGGCGACGATCTCGGTTATCGAGTCGCAAGGGATGCCGCCGCAGAGCAAGCGATCAAGGATTGGGCACCCTGTCGTGCATTTTTGGGAGGTTAATTGAAGGAGGCTTTGCGGCATCATGTTCGCTCAAAATTTTCGTCATTTGCCCTTTGGGAAGGATTGCGGAAAATGGCGCTTTTTTTCAAATATATATATATTTTTTGTTACCAAGTGGATGCAAATGGCAAAAGTAGCACTATTTCTTTTTTACTTCCTCTCTTCTATTAAATTTGTTTATTATTAACTTTTTTGTCAAAAAAGTTAACTTTTCAATCAACTATTCAAGTAATTTTAAATTATATATTTTATAAATTCAATTATTTAAAATGTATAAAATAATTATGATCAAATTTTTAAAATGTATAAAATAATTATGATCAAATTTTTAAAATTTAACTTTTAAAATGATAATAAGTAACAAGATTAATGGGATGAAAAAAGTATATTTTATTAGATTCCAAAACAGGTTGGTGTTTATGTAAAAAAAGTTTGGTTGCAAAATATTCAAATCAAATATAAAGAATATGAAAAACAAAAAAGAGAACACACCCAGTGGGACTCGAACCCACAATCGCTTGATTAGAAGTCAAGCGCCTTATCCATTAGGCCATGGGTGCTTGTGTTTCTAAGTTGCATAATTAAATATATGACTGGTGTATACGAACGAAGCTGTGTTTCTAAGTATTGGTTACATCATCGTATAAAAATGGTTAACTAAATTTGAAGTAATGACAAGTGAAGAACCTTTTCAGAAATAGTACAAGAGTTAGAAAGGTAGATAAGTCCTTCCTAATGTTACAACTGACAACAGACAACCCTTCTTAATGACATTTATATAAAGTATATGAACACTGAAGCTTAGCTCACATGGCAGCATGACTGTCCATGTTACCAAATGCGTATGACAAGGAAATCAAGTCCAGTCTAAGTTAGCTCCATGTCATTTCAGCTGGCTCCCACACATTGAGAACAACCGTCAATCTGTGAATGGATTCTCATGCTCCGAGGAGATAGATCCAACACCTGAACCAAAACAATAAATAAAATAAACTTATCTAAACTGTAAACCAAAAAGTTCAGAGCCGCTGTCCATTCTAAATTACGGCACATCAGAGCCATCTAAAAATTTATCAGGTTAAGCTCCGTATCTCAGACTACATTGCACAAAATGAAATCTGAGTTGCCACACTGCAGAGAAAATAAGTTGGTGTAAGTTGAGGTGAAAGGTTTACCTGTTGTTTGATCCTTGCTCTCAACTTGAATACATTACAAAAGGCACTGCAGTGCATTAAAATAAAACAACATAAGAAAGGTTCATTCCAAAGTTTAAAATCATGAATTAATGCCATCATATTAGAATTACTCACAGTTTTTTATGCCACTAAATTTACAACTACTTGATGAAACTTTAATGGCACATACATAAATTACTCTTATCATTATTAAATTGCCAGATTTAATAGATTTGTTGTTTAAAATGCAATTTGTCTGCAAACAGAGCAAAACCAGAAGCATTCGGAGTGAGAGGGTATGTTAAAACATGAGACGGTGATTATTAGCATCTTTAGGAAGTGCTCTGAATTATTAAGCTCATAATTGAAAAACTTTCAATTAATCAACTAAAGTTTCTACATGCAGCAGAGAAAAAATGAAAAGAAGAAGCTTAGAATGCTCAATTAATAAGAACAGAAAAGAAACAAGAAAAAAAAACATGGATGTCATAGAATATTTGCTATCTTCCCTCAATTTTAATATTGTTTTGCGTATTTTAAACCAAATAAAGCATCTATGAGGAATAGCCCCGAATGATTGGTCATAGACATTCAATTCATAAAAGTATAAAACTATATGCTTTCAATTATGCCAAGTCCTAGTTTACTTGGAAATCAAACGTCCTAAATCCAAATACAGAGAGCTCACCAATTAGAAAAATGGCTATCATCAAAATGAGCGTGAGTTGCAGCGAACGACTAAACTGCAAGTGCACGGGGCTCTGCAATTGCCTCTGAAACACACCAACACAGCCAAAACACTGCAATACATTGAGTCTTGAGTTTATTAGGTTCCCTGAGAACTTAGCAAACATGCATGTCCAATATGTTGATTATAAAAGAAATGCAACATAGCATAAAATCAGCATAAAGAGGAAACAAAGTATGTGATGCCCCTCTCCTGATTCTTACCTGATTGAATAAATTAACTGCACCCTTCACCTGTGGAAGTTCTCCACACTTTTGTGTATGGAAGAAAGTCTTGGACCCTTTTTCCTTAGGTGTGGCCTCCATCCTGATTTGGCTTCTATCTTCGTATTCATCAGCAATTACAATTTTCAGCGAACCAAAATTTGGAGAGCTCCATCTTCTTCGTGAACTATTTGTTATATCATGTCCAGAACTAACATCATCTCTCTTCCCCGAACTTTCTCTGTCTTCTATATCAATAATACACCCAATATCTTTACCAAAATCATTAAAAAAATTCACTTCAGGCATATTCCAATCGCATGTAGCATTGACATTAGGATCTGTATCCTTTCTCTTCACCAAAAGAGTGTTTTTCTTAGATGGTTGCAAGCTTGGAGAGGTTCCAGAAAGGAAAATGGCTAAATCATCACATTCTTCTTTATCCAAATCTACCCACCGAAGGGGCTGCTTTCCATCCTCAATTAAAGCATCTTTTAATGCAGCTTCTACACGGTGAATCTGACCCTCAATGACAGCAATAAATTGTCTGTGCCTAGATGCTCTATAATCATCACAACCATGTCCATGGCACAATTTTATAGCTCTCTCAAACTCCTCCAACTGAATTTACAGCCACAGTTTAACACCAAGCAACTATTAAAGTTAGCAAATGGCAGGGTAAACAGACAGAACAGAAAATAAATTTCAATTGAAGTGTACTACGGTCGACAAGACCGTTCAAGTACAGGTTGACGAAAAATACATGAATGCTTAATGTCTGCTTCAATATTTGTTTTGAACTGGGAAAGCAAAAAGGTCTGCTCTTTGACTCTATATAAACAGTAAATCATAAATTGAACAATGTAGATTAAGTTTTTTCTGTTGCATGATACTAAATTCAAAAACTGCAAGAAAATTCCAATTCCTCAAGTTTCCACAAAATGGATAAAATGTAATATGATATCTAGCAAATACAAATGTCCTACTCCTAACTGTGATAAGTGCAAGCTAACAACTAAAGCAGAAAAGGAGGATTTGCGATTTTAATCTAAAGAGGAAAAAGAAAGAAAGAAATAGAAGGTAACATACCTGCCATTTAGCAGTACCCAAAGCAGTTTGCAACTCTCGACAAAGTTCAGCTGAATCTGATGCTTTTTGCCCATTTCTCCTCTCTTTGGTCCACAACCTATATGCTGATTCCATTCTGGAAAAGAGAAACCATGAACACATTTGAAAATTAAACCATGTTAATAAACTCTATTATGTTCAAGAATTACTAATATTAAGCATTCAAAATCGTCATAAATGTTTGCCGAGCACATCTTTTTCAAAAAACAAAAATTGTTTGCCGTGCACATGCATGTAAACTTCCAAGTTCTTATTGACTAGTAGAAAAATAAACCGAAAGGAAAAGGTCAGCCTTTTCTCATATTTTTTCCCCAACAAGTAAACGATCACTGTCTTATTATTATCTACTTCATCAGGATTAGAAGAGGCGGAAAGGAGAACAGACAACAATAAGAAAAATAACAAATTATAGAGTAAGTGGTCAAACAAATTGCTATCAAGGGAAGGAAAATAAGTATGAACATCAAAAACATCCAAATAAAACTGTAAATTTTTCAAGGCACAAACCAAACATATTAAAACACACGCACACAACCACTTAAAACAAGCTAAAACACAGAAATAACAAAGCAATGACAGGGAAAACAGAACATACACATCAGCGGATTCTTGAACCTCTTCTGCTGCAAAAAAGAAGGCGTCCTTTTGCCATAAATCAAAGCTGTTAACAACCATCATCTTCTTCACCTTTGGAACCAAAATATAATTATAAAACGAGAGATTTGCAAAAGCGTGGGTTTTCTTTTACTTCTTTTTGGTCCCCTCTCCCCTCGCTTCTCTGCTAAGAAGGAAGAGAAGAGAAATAGTGAAGGTGGGTGTCCGTGTCTGAGTGTCGAGGAAAATGACAGAAGGGTCAAAGGTGGCTGGCGACAGCTGAGTTGGGTTGGGCTGCCCATTTTCTACAGCTACGACCAGTGCATTCCGTGTCATTCTCATACGCTGGATTTAACATTTATTTCAAATGCAAAATACGATGCCATGTAAAAGTATTTTTAACAACATTATAATATCTGTTATATAAAATATTCTTTTTGAGAATTCAAAAAGTGTTTTTATTGGTATAGAATAAATTAATTTTTCTTCATAATTTCAAGTTCAAATAGATAAAAAAAATGTTTATGCGTAAAGACATCCAATGTGGAACAAAATCAAAATGTTTGATGGCAAATCGTATCCCAATATAAAAGCCTTTCCAGTCCACTTTGGAAAGTGGTTAAAGTGGAACCAGTGGTGTTTGAGTAAACAAATTAAAAGAAACATGTATCGTATTCGTACCTCTCACAGTTTAGTCCGTTACCGTTAGTTTAATCGTATCAAATAGACTATAGTGTTTAAGTCAGTTTCTTAGAGTGAAGTTCAATTCTAGTATTGTCAACACTTTTTTTTATTTTATTTCTTATAATTGTATTATCCTTTAAAATCTACATTTATAATCATAGGGATAATATACTAGCCGCAATAACCCTAATTTTCTTTCTAACAACTCTACGTCGCCTGTAATTTTTTTAAAATTTTTTGTGTTAGCTAGTCATTGACAATTATCTATTTATTAGTTGTCGATCAACGGTGTTTATTATTTTTTGTTCTCTTTTATTTTCTAATTAGAATCTCTGATTTTATGGCACACGTTTTTTTTGTCCTTGTGATACGCATTTTCTTTTGTCCTTGTGACATGTTTTCTTTGTTTTTGTGGTTTTGTTTCATCTGTCCTTTGTTGCATGATTTAGCATACTCTAGCGGTCGATCGTTGCTCGCATAGAGGTTTTAATCAACGCTAGTGTCTAATTATAATTTTGTCGGTGATCACAGAAAGTTAGATCCTCACTCGGTTGATGGTTGTTTGCCGATGTAATCAATCTGTAGAACTAATGTTTTGATATAATAATTGAAAATTGTTTTGGGCTGATTTAAAAAGTATTTAAAACATTTCTAAAGTCCAAACAACTTGAAATTATGTTTAGGGAAGTTTTTAAAAGGGTTTTTCATGTTTTTCAAAGCCAATCTAAACAAAACTGTCCAGGTGTTTCGAAACACCTTAGGGCGTTTCGAAACAGGGGATTCCAGTGGCAAAATCGTTTCGATACTTGTATCGAAACGGGCTTTCCTTGGACAGGATTTTTGCCCAACGTTTCGAAACGGGCTAGGCCGTTTCGATACGCCTACGTGGCATTGACCACAACGGTCATAAACCACAACGGCTCTTTCCCAACCAACTTTCAAATGCAGGCGTTTCGATACGGGCCTATAGCGTTTCGATACGCGTTTCGAAACGGCAAGGGAGTGTTCCGAAACGGGTGCCCTGACAGACTGCAACGGCTCTTTCTACATTGAGAGTGTTTCGAAACGGCTTCAAGCATTTCGAAACGGGGAGCTGCAGAACTGCATTTATGGTGGGAATTAAAGTCCTCAACGGCTCCAATATGATCCCAACGGCTAGTAACAGCTACAAACTCATTTGGGAGTATAAAAGGGACCTCCAAGCATCAAGAGAAGGCTAATGCTCATATTGTCAAACAACAAATGATCAAATATTGTCTTAGTGCTTAAATTGTCAATTCTTGTATAGACAAACACTAGTGAGCCAAAATTGTCAAATTTGCTCAAGTATTTTAGGTTTTGGGTGAGTGCTTAATTGTGCAAACAAACACTTATTAGAGAGTTTTAAGTTTGCTTATTTATCTCTTTGTAAAGAGGGTTTCAATCAAGGCTTTGAGTTTAAAGTTCGATTGGTTGTAAGAGTTTCCTCCTAATCCTAGAAAAGGGGACGAATCAATAGTGGATTGATTGAGAAATCCTTAGTGGGGAGCTAAGGTAGTGGATGTAGACCTTGATTAAAAGGTTGAACCACTATAAATCATTGTGTCTTTTTACATTCTAGCTTCCACAACCCAAAAATCCACCTCTCCACCACTTGGTGAGCTAATTTGGTTGATCGAATCGAGCCCCACACAACTCAACACAATCCTAGGTGGCGGAACATTCTGTCTGATAGTTTGGATTGCTCACCACTCCTTTCATCAGTTATGAGTCCCAATTCGATAGAGACAAGGAGATTCATGAAGCTTCTGGATTTTGATAGTGTGTTTATTTTCATAAAAATTTTGCACGTTTCTTTGTTTTTGGGTTGTAAAAAATTTGGAAAAATTAGTCCCATTATTTTCCTTCCACAAATGCTTTGTAGTTGTGATATTTTCTATTATTATAATAAAAATTCAGTGACCATATTTAAACTATATATATAATATTTTTATGATGAATAAAAAATTATAATATTATTCTAATTATTCCTTCTTTAACGTAGTTTTCACTTGTCATTATTACTTAATCGGTTGTTGTAAACATAATTTATAAGTTCATAACTGCACACTCGTAGTGATTTTATTCTAAGTGGGACTAAGTCCTAGCGTAATAGATCAACAACAAAATTCGGAACATAATTCAGAAGAATTAAGTCGAGATTCGAGAGACTTGCACGTTTTGCCAAAGCATCTGCAACTTGATTGCACTTTCTAGGGATAGCACGAATCGAAATCTGTCAATCTCTCTGGTTCACATCCTGAATAGCACGAGTGATAGCGAGAGCAAAACCATCACGCTCTACCTGATGAATAAGCTTGATAGCTTGAGTATTATTGGATTCCACCTCTAAACTCCGAAAGCTTAGATCTCACGCAATAACAAGACCCATAAAAATACTCCATAACTCGACTTCTACGACTGTACATGAAATAATTGGTCAACCTTACATTTTCAAACAAGTAAATTTCATAAAAATCTGACTTTTCAAACAAATAATATTTCAGAATGTACATCTTGATTTGTCAATAAAATAATTTTGAAATGTTGGAATTGTAGTACTGATGTCAATGATAGATACTGACTTGATTAGTGGTGAGAAAAAATCACGATACATAACATTTGCACGTGTAATTGAAGGGAGTATTGAAAATAAATTATAGGGGGCATGCCATTAGTCCTGGTCCATGGACCATGGTTGTTAATTGTTATTATATTTAAAAATATATACGACAGTTCATTGAGCTTGGGCTTTGTAGTAAGAAAATACTGATACGGATGGCTATGATCTATGCGCTACAAACACATAATGGCCTGCCTCATTGACCAAAATCCATTTATTAATTCAATAGCACGCATCATATTCACCCCAGCTCTGCCTTTCATCTACTACTCCACCTTCCACCTACACAAAATCTTTAATGAAAAAAAATAATTTCTAGTGTTTCCAATCAGGGTTTCAGTTTTTAAATACAAAGTTTAACTTCCTTCAATCACTCCGCTAATAATAATTGATGAATTTTTTTACTAAGAATCTAACCGTCTAAGAAGCGTTCGCATAAGATCTTAGCTTTACAATTAAGAATGTAAAGTTTTCAAATATGTTCAGATATTTCAATAATTTTTTCCTTTATTAATATAAAATGATATTAATGAAAAAAAAAACCTTTGCCAGTTCAATATAGATCCCAAAAAAAGTTGGATATTAAAAGAATTCAATAAAGCCTAATCTCCAAAATTAGCAGGCCTCTCTTTAAAATTTGGACTCAACCTAACAGCCAATGAAACCCAGCTGAATGCAGGCAAACTTATGTAGATATATAGCATATGTATCCAGGCCCATTTTGTCTTAATGCTGGCTTTCTTGCCATGACTTCAATCTTCTACACAATAGCAATAAAAGGATTAAAAAATCACGGTTCAAATCATACGTAATTAAAAAATTATATAGTTTTCATTCAATTGAACAAGTAAACTATCAAATTTCATCAATTGAGTCATTTGACCGATAGTTTCTGTTGTTAATCTAATTTATTATGTTGATGTGATCATTAATTTTGTTGACATGATACAATTTGCGAATAATGAGTTTAATTATTTTTTGTATTTCTTAAATCTTTTTATATATTTTTGTAATTTTCTCATAAAGAATTAAATAAACTATTAATTAAAAAAAAGTAATTAAATCTTTGAACATCACATAGATTGTAACAAAAGAAACTCGGTCAAATGATTCCACTTATGAAATTTACTAGTTTAAAGATTTAATTGAGTGTGGTTTTTTTTCTTAAAATAAAAACTTCTTATAGGCTTAAGCCTTTATTTGATTTCACTTAAATAATCAACTTGCTATTATTATATACTCGTTGCTTTAACGACCAATAAAAAGTTGAAGCATATACCGTAGGAATTCCAACATAACATATTCCCAAAGTCTTAGTTAATATCCAAATTTAAGAATCAAGTAATTAGAAAGCATGATTCTCAACTTTTCAGATTTTGAACAATCAGTTCAATGGTCTTTTTTCTCGGGGAGTACCGATTTGATTCCGCCATTACCATTGGTGCTTAATTTTGTTCTTGCTTGTGATTTGAAATCAATTTTCATCGGCTAATAATGGCTTAATTTTGTTCTTGCTAAAGAAGATGAATTTAAAATACAGTGGAATATGAGGGTGCATATATTCTCCACGGATTTCATGAAGGAGTTTTGTACATCCATTGGTTTCCAGCCCCAGAATCATAAAAAGGGAGGTTTGACAATGTGGTGCAAAGAACGGAGACCATTTATTTCATTATTATCAAATCCAACCATTTTACGTTCCCAAATCTTGGACTATATAATATAAATTATAACGCCCAGTGTTTATCCACAAAGATGGCAGCAAAACAAGAAAGAAAAGGCCGGCATGTTTGAAATTTTGTTCTTCCTACACTTGTACACATTTTAATTTAGCAACGTGGTTTCCGTTTTCTTTTTCCTTGCTGGTAAAATGTCAAATACGTGGGCAATTACATTAGTAAAAAAATGCCCAAATTTCTTCTTTTTATTTAATCTGTTTTCTACACTCACACGTTGGAGTGTTCAAAGGCAAGATCTTAGCTTCCTCGCTCTCCACCTTGCTGTTTTCCTTGTACTTATACCCCCTCCTCCTCTCTCTCCTCAAACACCTCATTTCCTTTATTCCCTCTTTCATTTCTCCACAAGTTTCCAGCTTTCATCACCCCCACCTTGCCTTTCCACTCTTTAAATTCCGCAATCGCCCTCTTCATCTCCACCCCATTGCTCCCACGATGAAAGAGTACTGGACTTCGTTTGCTTCATTACTTGGGGTCTTGGCCTTCTGCCAGAGCCTCCTCCAGGTCTTCTTCCCACCCGAACTTCGCTTTGCCTGTCTTAAGCTTTTCAACCGCCTCTCCACTCTCTTCTCTTCCTACTGTTACTTTGACATCACGGAGATCGAGGGCGTCAACACCAACGAGCTCTATAACGCCGTCCAACTCTATCTAAGTTCCTCTGTTTCCATCAACGGTAGCCGCTTGAGCCTCACTCGTGCTCTCAATTCCAGCGCCATAACATTCGGTCTCTCCAACAATGACTACATCGTGGATACGTTCAATGGCGTGAGTGTGGTTTGGGAACACATTGTGACTCAAAGGCAAGCCCAAACCTTCTCTTGGAGACCATTGCCCGAGGAGAAGAGAGGCTTCACTCTGCGAATCAGGAAGAGAGACAAGCCCTTGGTTCTTGATTCCTACCTGGATTACATAATGGAAAGGGCGAATGAAATCCGACGGAAGAATCAAGACAGGTTGTTGTACACCAATTCTCGAGGCGGGTCATTGGATTCCAGGGGACATCCTTGGGAGTCGGTTCCATTTAAGCATCCAAGCACCTTCGACACATTGGCTATGGATCCCGTGAAGAAGCAAGAGATCATGGATGATCTCATGGATTTCGCCAACGGTCAATCCTTTTATCAGAAGACCGGCAGAGCCTGGAAAAGAGGCTACTTGCTGTATGGCCCTCCAGGGACAGGGAAATCCAGCATGATCGCGGCCATGGCTAATTACTTAAGTTACGACATTTATGACCTTGAATTGACCGAGGTCCATAACAATTCTGAGCTGAGGAAGCTGTTGATGAAAACAAGTTCCAAGTCTATCATCGTGATTGAAGATATTGATTGCTCAATTAATTTGACTAACAGGAAAAAGAATAACAACAGTACAACCCCTAGGAACTACTATGACCCTGAAATGAGATGTGGGTCGGGTTTGGGTCCGGGTCCAGGTGAAGAGGGAGGTAATTCCATCACCCTTTCGGGGCTGTTGAACTTCACGGATGGGTTATGGTCTTGTTGTGGGAGTGAAAGGATTTTTGTGTTCACAACGAACCACGTTGAGAAGCTTGACCCTGCATTGCTCCGATGTGGGAGGATGGATATGCACGTTTTCATGAGCTATTGCTCCTACCCTGCATTGATGATTATGTTGAAGAATTATCTGGGGTACCATGAAACTGATTTGGATGCTGAATGTTTGAAGGAACTTGGTGAAGTAGTCGACAAGGCAGAGATGACCCCAGCTGATATTAGCGAAGTGTTAATCAAGAACCGGCGCTCCAAGCAAAAAGCTGTCAGTGAGTTGCTGGAGGCATTGAAGACAAGGGCTGATATGAACTCGAAAAGTGGAGATTTGAGGGAGAAAAATTCCGACGATATTATGGAAGATGAAGAGCAGGAGAAGAGGGCCTTGGAGAGTCCTCCAAACCAAGGCTCCGAATTCGAAGAACCTTGCAAGAAGCAAGAGGATGAGGATGAGGATGAAGAGAAGCTGAAATGATGTTGCCAAGTGCAAACCAAAACAGAATTGAAGCCCTTTTTTCTCTTTAATTATTCAGAAAGATTAAAGGTGTAAAGTAGTAAATTGGTGTTTGAAGTTTGGACTAACCAAGATGTTTAAAATTTTGTTGGTGGGATTAGGATGTGAAGGAATGGTATTGGTAAACACTTTGGGGGTGAAGGAAAAATGATTGGGCTCCATCTTACTCAATGTTTGGTACATCTATTTTATTTCTAGTTTAATAATGAATCTAGCCTATAATATTATTTATGTGAAGCCAAGATAAGATTAGTAGCATGTATGTGGGTGTGGTTGGCCATGTGGGAGTTTCTTTTTCTGTCACTTGATATATTGTTTTGCATATCCTCAGCACATGCTTCCATTGCAAAATCTTCTTGGCGGGTAAGGGAGTGGTTTGCAAATAATGAAGTAACCCTTGAGCATTACAAATTACAATTGCAACTTAGTAGGTGTCTTATACAATTGGACAGCACATGCCACATGGGCAAAGCATTCATTCAAAATCTGGTATTGAACATGAAAGGCTTCGTTTTCTTCTACCAAATGCAATACCCAATTCAGTTAAACGGTCTTTTCCTTGTAAAAATCAAATAATGTCATGTTTTGTGGAACACAATTAAGTGTTTTCATTTCCCTGCTCGAAATTGGTTTTAGCAATGAAGTTAGCTTGGATTGAAGCTGACATGGTGAGTGGATAGGGATTAGAGGCCCTTTGTCTGTATTTGTAGGGATAAATTGGGCAAAGCAAGTGGTGAAAAGGTGAAAGAACCAACTATTTGTGTTGGGGAAAAGTAGGGATTTTAGAAACAAAAACAAAAGGCAACTAAAAAGTTAAAAGAGCATTAGTTGACCTTTATTGAGTTTGAGTTGTAAAGCCATGGGTTGTGCCTGCTGTAAAGCCCTACCTGCTGCTTACCATCTAGAAAATATTAATGTCCATGTAAAACACACCCAACTAGCATAGCCGTGCAGTCAGCAGATAGAAATAGAATAAACCATCTAAAACCTAAATAGCATAATAAAGATGGATGTATAGATTAATAAAAACCTAATTGGAATAGTTCTTAATCCAGCCGTTATGCAACCAAACATGGCATGATTAGATTATAGTTGCATTATAAAAATTATTGTGAATGGATATATGGTTGTGGACAAAGAGGAAAAAGTGAGAGTAATGCCACTTTTATTTAGCAGAAGTTGACTGATGTTCACATCTCTTTTGTTACAAAGGAAACAACCCGTACCAAATGAAATGATTCCCTTCCCCTTCTACTCTTCATCCTCATTTGCCGACCCTTCATTTCTTTTTTCTTACTTTAACTGTCAAAACTCGAAATCTTAATTCACTAAACACTTAACACTTGCTAAAAATCATGAATAGTATAAATGCAATTACATATGATTTAAGAGTTCGAAAGAGATTTATTGAGTATTTTTTTGAACATACAATTAATTTTGAAAAGCAGTAATATATATTTTCGATCTTGGAGATTGATATGCTTGTCGTCCACTTCTATGCAAGATTGACTAATTTCATCTACAAGAGAGGGGCCCTTAATTTAGCAGGTCATGTTTTTTGGTTGTTCAATGAATGAAACTCCTCATGCAATTGAAACCACACAAATAAATGCAATTCCCTGTTGTTGAAGTACTCTAACTACTTGCAGCATCTAACCTCTTTTTTACCCTCTCACGTTATTATATTTGATATTATTTATTAGTATGAATAAGTGGGAAATTTTCCAATATTGTATGCTACTTCAATGTTGAATTCTACTCATCATTTTAAGTTTGAATGAATATTACTATTCAATTTTGGTATTGGATTATTAAAAGATAAGATTTAATAAAAATGTCCAAATGACAAATCGGAGGAGTTGAACTTAATTGCAGGCAGTGGACCGATGGCATTCAGTCTGAGAGAGTTGGTAAAGGAAATCAATAGTGCTGCTGCCAAGCTGCCGCTTCAAACATGTCTTCAGGACTGGCAATATCTTTAGTTAAGGTCTAATGGATGAGATAAATGGTTGATTAAGAAATGTATTTTATTTTTACGAGTAGAGATCAAATTACTGACCTCATAATTAATGGATGATTTTTTTAATTAGCAAAATTTACTTTTAAATAATAATGATAATAATTTGAGGAGTTGGATTCAATCAAAATTTTTAATATATTTTACCAACTATGGTTTGTTCAAATGGTAAATAGTTTGGTATCGACTAAACAAGTTTCGAGTTTGAGGGGTTGTATATGTAGAAAATTCTCGTTAGGAGACTCACCCACCAAAGCCAGGTGTACTTGTATTTGTATGAGTTTGAATCCCGCTATGAGAATGTAAAACCTCTCTATTTAATAAAAAAATCTAGTATATATATCCCTCCTCCATTATTATAAAAAAGATGTAGCAATAATATCGGATATTGTCTTGGTTTTCAAAAATCATTTCCCCACGTATGTGCAAGGGGCAAGGGCAAGGGCAAGGCCTGGTGATAGGTTGAAAGTAGCTGAAGTTAGGTGACAATGGACAACAGCTTTCAGTAATTACACGATTATTAGCATTGGTTTGTCTCTGTCTTTGTATAATCCTGAGGTTCGTGGAAGAGCCTTGCTTAACACATTTCCCAATCAAAAAGTTTGGGGTTCTGTTCCAACAAACAGGTTGATAAAAAAACAAAAAGAGTTTTGGAGTTAAGAGTGGAAGGGCCAATCTCTCTGATTTGGGGCTTTTGAGTGACTTACAGGAAGTTTTGTTTGAATATTTGTTGTGTACTTGTGTAGTTTATTGTTTAGTGTTTACATTATGTTTTAGAAATTATTTCTCATAGATATAAATGTAATAATGAATAAGGGTTTTTTTTTCTTTCTCTGGCGTCCCTCGTTATGTTTTGACGTTAAAAAATTTAAATTTTAAACTTTAAATTATAAAATTACTTTCTACGTCTAATTTTTTAAATCCTAACCATATATTCTAACACTAATTTTTAACCTTAAATCAATTTTTTAGTATGAAAATATAATTATGGGCACCAAGATCTGCAGGGTTACGGACTACGGTAATACGATTAAGTTACAAATTAAAAGATTTTCTTACTAATATTATTATGTCTAGTAAGTATATCTCAATAAATAAATAAATAAATCTAATTGTGTAGACTTGTAAAGCATTGCTTAGTTTAGAAAACCCTTTTAACGAATCCATGATAATATTCTATAATGGGATCCACGTACCTTATGCGATACATGTCAAACATGTTGTATGTTGAATGAATGTGATATAAAAATTTTCTGCTATTTTTCTGTGTTTTTATTTATGTTCTAGCATTAAAAAATATTATAAAATTAAATTTGAAGTCTTAACCTTAAATTCTAAATTATAAATCTTACACTATGTACCATAAAAAACAACCTACCGTAAATTCCCTAAATCCTAACCATAAACCTTAAACCACAAACCAAATTTTAAGTGTGAATGCATAAATAAGAATACTGAAAAAAAATAGATAATTTCTATCCATGATTTTGCTTCTCAAAATATCGCGTCTTGTATCATTATTTGGTAAATACGTTTTGTTAGTCCATTATAGTTAAACTATTTTATCAATTGGAGATTGTTTAATTTATATAGTTGATGGAAAAGCAGTCTTCATATACATATACATATACATATACATATACATATACATATATACATACTTACATATACATAGACATAGTACATGTATGTAATGTAGGATTTTATACATATATGCATATACATAGACATAGTACATGTATGTAATGTAGAATTTGTTATGATGGGCAACGTGCCAGTGCAGAGGAAGGTTAGGCTTCTTTGCCTGTCTGAAACGTCGTGTGAGTGACTGACTGACACATATCTACCTTTTTTCAGGTTTTATTTTATGTATATATGTTTCTGAGTTAATTAATTAAGATTTATGATAGTATCCACTACACCACTTTACTCTACGTGCTTTCACCTTGCGTGCACTCACTATTCCTATTTCCTGCATCATATCCAGCAACCCACGGCTAAAATCTTATTGCTATTTTTTGTAACTGTGCTGTTGTTTTCTACAATTCTTAATACTTGTGTTGTCTTTTTTCAGTGCTAATATATTTAAAATGGAAGGGGTGGCTGCACATTGCAGGGTGGGATAGAGACTCATAGCAGGAGGCAGGAGCAGTGAGGTCACAAACCAGTAATGGATAGTGCATAATAGTACCTTGAGGCAGCTAGTAGTGAAGAATGGAAATGTATCAAGTATTGGTTTGGTGAGTAGTTATTTGGTTTTGTTCATTTCTATGTTTTGTTTTGGACAGCTGACAGACTGATCAAGAGAAAGGGAGAAGAGTGGGCTCAGTGTCCAAGGCTCTGCCTCTGCCTCTGGCCTTCAAAATTACCCATGGTTATGGCAATCGGCTTGGGTTTGTTTCCGATTTGCATGCATTCTGGACCACCCTTTGCTTAAATCTCTCTTTACAAGTAAACCCCTCTTTTTTACTTGCTTTATTGGGTTATTTTAGAAGGGGTTGTACAAAAGCTGTCACGTAAATCAGATAAAGGGATTGCAGCAATAGAATGGCAGAAGAGATGTGCTGAAAAGCGTGTGAACTGAAGAGCCAACGGACAACGCAGCCCGTAGGAGGTATATCCCATTCCTCCACCACGGCTATGCCTATCCCTACGCCTCGGAGTAGTCTTCTCTGTCAACATTCTATAACCACACACACCTTGTTTGTAACAAAAATATTAATTTATTAAAAATAAAATGGACAGAACTAATTAATTTTAGATTAATGTGAACTGAAAAAGTAAGCAATAGGTGTTTGGCAAGGTCCAATGCGATTATTGTAATCAAATTTCAACTATAAACTATCATTTGTTCAAACCTTGACTGAGATTTTCAATTGCCAAAGGTGGATTGGGTTTATTGGGATCATATCGTTTAATGACAATTAACGATTATTTAATTGAAAATTTCTTTGCTAGTTTAATATATTTTGTGTTGACAAGTATCCTAATTCTAAGATATATGATTCGCTTTTATATTTATGAGTTTATGAATTATAATTAGAATTTATGATTTAGAGTTGTAATTTAATGTTTACATGTTAAAATTCAAATCTCAATATATTACTTTAAAATTTAACCACGTTTTATAAAACCCTCAACCAAATTATTAAACAATAAAACAAAGGCGCTTTTAGAAACAAAAAAATACACTACTGGTGTATTAAAAAAATTCATTTTGAGATCCACTAATAGCATGTTGACTAAGGATGCTCATCTTGTTTCATCTTATATGGGTTCAAATTCGAACATGAGAATGTAATATTTTTATTTAATAAAAAATATATATTTTTTCATTCTAAAGAAATCATATTCCAAGTTTCAAAAAAAAAAAGGTTTTAAATTTAGTTTCCGAAATGGCATTCGTGAGGAAAATATTTCATGTGTTGCCCTATACTTGATGCTTTTAGGACCAATCTGTTAAATATATACATAAATTTCAAGTGGTATCATCTTAGAAATTCACTTTGATTTCCCCACTCGGCCACCTTGTGGCCTAAAAGTCTAAGGCGGTTCTTTGATTATTCTTTCCTTCTTTTTCATACTAAAGCATGCGGTAGCATTACCGAATACCGACGATGCTTTGGCTAAGTTTGAAACTATATATATAGAGATATATATATATATATATAAATTAATTCGATAACTCAATTAAATATTCAATGATGTATCTTACATATAAAGATAGATTGTGATTGTAAGATAACAATATACATTTTAAATACATTCACATTTCACTATAGAAAAATGTTGATCCAAAGAAGAAGTGTTGCAAAACATATATATAAAAAATTAAAAAAAATAAAGAGCTTACAAGAAAGACGAAATTAGGAGAGAACGCGATGACTCTCACTTTAGACTGATCTCTAAATTTTTAAACATTCATAACTCATCTCTAAGATACATGTTTTATTTTAAATTGATCTCTACATTTTTATACATTTTTATTTTTATTCGCAAATAATCAATATACGCTACCATATTCCGTGTTAATAAAATTATTATAAAAATAATTAATTGTCATGTAAACACTAATATGTAATAATATGTTGTGGCGTAAATAATAATTTAAAGATAGAATTGAAATGTGTGGGGCAATTTAGAATGGGGCTATTTTTGGGATGAAACTATAACATTAAAAATTTTAGAGACTAATTTAAAATATGAACCATAGTTTGGGATAAAACTAGAACATTCAAAAATGTAAAGACAAATTTAAAACGAGGATAATAATTTAGAGACATATAGTGAAATTAACTCAATAAATAAATAAAAATGAGCATGCTGAAGATTTTTGAAGACGACAATTTTTTTAACACAAGTTACCATTAATTAAACATTTAAATTTGTATTAAATTAAAATTGAAAATGTTGATATTAAAATTAAAAATAAAATTTAATTTGTGAATAAAATATTCATTATTATTTTAAAATTTACGAAAAATAGTCTGAAATCAAAATTGCATATTAAAGCTTAAGTTAAAATCTAATTATGTTAAAAAGTAGACTAAAAATTATACTATACTAAAATCAAAATTAAAAATCAAATTACATATCCAAATTAAAATTAAGGTCGAAATTATACATTAGTTTTTTTTTTCTTTACATGCGCACGAGTCGTTTTATTATATTAATCATTTTTCATGTGGATTTACAAGAGAAATAAATGGAGAAAAGATGAAAATGTAGGAAAAATAATGAAAAGATGAAGGTGGATTAAATTAAAGTGATTTTGAAATATTAAAGGTTAATTTTTTAAAATTAGCACTAAATTATAATAATGTTAAAAATTGAGGTTTAAATTTATTAAATTTTTTTAAACTAAGATTAAATTAATTAAATGTATAATTATAGATAATTAAATATATTATTATACAAAAATTATAAAATCTATATCACTTATTTAACGGAGTTTAATGACACAGTTACTATTTTATATCAAAACATAAAATTTAATAATCATCGTACTACATTTGAAAGATTAATTATTATTTTTTCGATAAAAAAATTAATTACCATTTTATTTTTAGGTATAATTTTGTGACGATTTAATTGCTTTACCCTATATAAAACTTAAAAAATTAAAGAGGGAATACACGGCCCGGGAACCCCAAAATTGAGTTGGGATAAAAGAAGAAAACTCCAGAAGCTCCGATCAATTTTAGAAGAAGCCACAATGCAGGCGAACGAGTTTGATGGAAACGCGGCCTTTTCCGGGGGTGGATTCATGCCTTCTCAAGCCACCCAGACAGCCCCCGAGCGTCCCTTCTCTTCCTCCAAAGTATAATCCTCTTTCGCATATCATTTTCTCATTTTCTTTATCTTTTTTCCAGGTTTTCTTGTTTTTCTTTTCTTTTTCTCTTTTTATAGCCTTTTCATTTCTTATAATAGTTTTCGTGTGTTTTCAGTGAAGTACTTTTTGCTCTTTTGTTCATCTTTATTTTGGTTATTTTTCTGGTTTGATGCATAATATGAATATTTAGTTTTTACTTTTTAGTTAGAATGCACCTTTTTTACCACTGACTAACCTGAGTCTAGGATTTTTTACCTATTGCTTGATGTATTAACGTGAAATTTGGTTCTTTGTTCACCGTAGTTCTCTTTAACTTCAAGGTTTTATTATTAATTACGTGTTCTTTTCGAAAATTTCAGAACAGCGATGCGCGAAGCTTGCTTCCACTTACAGTAAAGCAGTTGAAGGATCTCTCTAGAGGTGGAGAATCTGATATCTCCATTGAAGGTGTTGATGTTAACAATGTAGGCTTTGATCCAATTGTTTTCTTCTTCTGTGTGAATAATCATTAATTTTCAAAATAGGTTTGAAATTTGATTTTTTTTGTTTTTAGATTGTGTTAGTGGGAAGGGTATCCAAGATAGACAATGCTGTTTCAGAATGTACTTTTAGAGTTGATGATGGCACAGGATGGGTTGAATGCACCAAATGGTTACTTTTCTCTCTTTCTTTGAGTTCTTCCGTTTAATTTTTAGTGTTAGAATGTTGTTGTTTAATACCTTGACTCTATACTACTATTTTTTCATTTATTTTATGAATATTCTGCAGGGTTCATGAACATGTAGACTCAGTTGAAGTAGATGCTATCTCGTAAGTTATCTGTCGCTGCACTTCTAAGTTAGCCTACTTCTGCAGGCATTTTAGGAGTTTCTTCCTGAATACCGTAATTTGGAAAGACATCAAGGGTTTTTGTATATCATGAAGTTCAATTGTTTTTTTCATCTCAGAGTTGGAATGTATGTTCGTGTCTATGGTCAGTTAAAAAGCATTCAAAGTAGAAGGACTGTACACACCTTTTCAATTCGGTATGAATTCAAAATTTTACTTATATATTGAATTATATTCTTACATAATGTTTTGCATTTTCACCCTTTTATTTATTTATTTTTAACGAAGGAGAGAAACCATCTTTAGGAGCATTATGCAACTCTTCTTTTTGCAGCATTTACATTTCCATTCTTTCAGATAAATAATTTTAATATGTGATCTTTGCAGAAAAGTTAATCTTGTTTGGTATATATGTTGAAAGGGAAAATGAATCTTCCTTGCAATCCATTAGATCAACATTTGTGTTGGATGACTATAAAAATAATCACTGTTGTGTGTAAAGTTTTTTTTGATAGGAATGTTGTGTGTAAAGTTGACCATCTAACTTTTAAGGCAAGGGGGGATAAGTGGGTTAAACAGGTAGATTGATGAGTATGATAGGTGATGGGGATTTTCTGCACAACAGGGGTATTTGATTTCTTTAAGGTATCAGATTCAGGTCTTGTAGAGAGACTCACAACTGCTAAATCTAATGGCATATTCTATTTTGGCCTTTTGCAGTTCATTTATTTATTTATTACTCCATTATCATTTTTATGTTTTCTCTACATGATATTACAACAAAGGTGGTCTTGGTCTAAATGCAGTTCTTTGTATAAGTCTACTATTTCTCAGACTATGTTTTTCCCCCACTCTTTTCTCTCCCAATTGGGTGTGGTTTTACATGGTTACTCTTTTTAAAGTTTCAAATCACTTTCCATTAGGTTGGACATTTGGCCTTTAGAGTAGACTTCATTCATGGATTTCATGATACTATGTGGTTTCAAGAATCATTTTAGGACACTTTTTGGAATATCAATAACACAAATAAATCTAATTTGTGTTAAACCCCTGGAAAAGATAGGGCAAAGCTTCCCGTTATTTTCTATAATGCTAGTTATACCAAATAAATCAGGGTCACCTTGGAATGACAGATATCGGAATTTTGTTTATAGTTCCATATGTTGAAAATAATAGTATCTCCTATCTGATTTGTTGTTATTTTATTCTGCATTTTGCTCATGTCAAAATTTTGGATGCTGCACTTAGACTTCTAGCTTTGAACTTCGTTGTTGCTTCCAGACCTGTTACTTATTCTAATGAGATTACAATAACTTTGAATTTTGTTGTTGCTTTAAGGCCTGTTACTGATTACAATGAGATTACAAACCACTTCATCGAGTGTATATATGTTAATTTGTACAACACCAAGCTGAGGGTAAGAGTTGATACTCTAGTATACCATTGACATTCCAGCTTATTTGAATATAAGTGTTTATGTTTTTATTGATAGGAACTATTTGTTTTATCTCAACTTTGTATGTAGGGTGGCATGACTACTCAGCCTCGGATGACAAATTCGATTGGTGGGCCTCAGGTGGCAAATTCAAATTTTGGCGACCAGGGAAAGGGTTATGGCTACCAAGCTAACCTGACAAACCAGGTGAACGAACTAAATTGCAGAGTATCTTGGAAAGTTCTTTGATTTACTTTATCCTGATCTCATCTTTTTTTCCTCATTGCCAGTATAACACTGATGAACAGATCCGTGGTATTAGTTCAATGGTCTTACAATACTTGCGTCGGCCAGCATGCCTGTGAGTTGTGTATGATATTTTGACGAGTCTGGTTGATTTGGTTGAATTTAAATGATTGCTTTCCCTTTTTCTAGTTCCAGCTGAACTTTAAATCATGTTAAACTAAACGTCTAATGACCTAGAGTTTGCAGATTTGAACAGATATCTGTTACATGTTTGTTTGTTAAAAAGTTATAGCTTAATCAATTACTTTATGTGATGTAGTTTAGGGGGGGGGGGGGGGGGGGGAACAGCAGCAATCAAAAGAATTATGACTGAACAAACATATAGGAAAGAAGATGGAGCTTTTGGATGGTTAAGTTGTAAAAACCTCTAGTTTCTTTCTATTAATTCAAGAAAATAATAAGAATGATTGTGTTGGCTGTAAGACCTGTAACTTATGTATATAGGCTTGCTTTCTTGCAAGCAAAGTTTTAATTCTAATCCTAGATTTAAACCCTAATGATAACTAATAACCCAAAAAGCACTTAATAGTCATATCCTTAGCCCTTAGCTGTCTATCATATGTCTAATAATTAATAAATATTATAAAATAGATGAATCTCCTGCATCATTATGTGTAAATATAACTTATGGCATATCCTGAAATCCTGATGGAACAAAAATGACTCCTATGAGATGAAGTCTAAGAGAAAGTTATGTCCAGGATTTCAGGTCTTTACACTTTAGCCATAGATTTTAGGCACTGATGAAATGACAAGCAAATAAAATTGGCAGTGAAGATTAATATAGTACAGTATCTTTTTTGTTAGAATATCCATTTTCCACTCAATTGTTTCCTGTTTTGATAAATTTTACTGAGACTTGCAGGCATGGTTTGCTTTGGTCATTATAATTTATAATAATGTTGTAAACAGTTAGTAATCATCTAGAATAGTGCTGGCAAGTTAGATGATGGATGTATGAAAATGTCCCAAATATGAGTGTACAAGTATCCTTACCTATCATGGTGAGATTGTAAAGCCTGAAAATTTCAACAAGCTTTTTATTTTTTGGTCAGAAGTTGGGTTTTATTTGACCTTGTGCTGTTTTGGGTGCTTTAGTTTCTCAGGGTAAAGTAGTTCCAAATAGATATCATCACTCTTTTCTATTATTATTTTATTTTACTATGAAATGGTGTCATAAATTTTTGGTCTACATATTGTTTGTGTTAGACTAGCATGTTGAGTTTCAGTTGTGTTTTCAGTGCATCTGAGATGGGGGTATGCTCTGATGTTGTGGCTCGAGAACTAAATGTTTCGGTGGATAAGATCAGGTATGTCTCTTTCACTGATTGTCACATTTGACTGTGATCATCATCATAGGCAATAAACAAACTCAATATCTTGGGGTTTGACAGGCAAACTTTAGAATTTCTTGCATCCGAGGGCCTCGTTTACACAACCACTGATGATTACTACAAATTTACAGATGCCTGAGGTATGTCGATGTGATGTACAAACTAAAGAGTAATCTGTTATGTCAGTCTTTAGAGCAAAAGTTATGTTAGTTCTTAGTCGTAATGCTCTACACCTATCTTTCTATCATGAACTATGTCCATGTGATGTAAAAACTAAAAGTAATTTCAGTGTTTAGAGCAAAACATATAATGCAAGTCATTGAAGATGCTTTTTACTTTGATAGACTCCAGCTTTGATTTGTTCCTCCTTTTTTCCCCTTCTAAATTAACTCAATGCATGCTGATTGCTGGGTTGGGCAAAAATGATTGATCTTATCTACCTTTGCTTGCACACTCAACGCCTCATACTTCTTTCTTAATTTACCATTTATACTATGAGCTGTCATTTTTTATTAATGAAGGAAAGGAAAAAAGTTGAGTCCTGAATTAGATGGATTCTACTTTAAATAAGTAATTTTGCTCATGCATGCGTGCCTAGGTTGAAATGAAGCTCGACGTGACCTCCAATTCTCAATCATGTGGTGTGCAAAGTTACTCCCGTTTTATATTGCTTTAAAGTTTAAACTAAGCAACTGTGGGAGTGGGAGTTCCCATTCCCAAAGCAAAACATAGCTCACCCTGTACTAAAAGAAACAAATAATTAAAGTTACCCGTTAATTGAGGCCTAATAGTAACAGTAAACTTATGATAATTGATAGGATAGGAAACTTAATCATTGGGTAAGTTATGCAATCAATCGATATTGCATTTTGCATAGAAAGGACAGAAAGTATGCGTGTTAGTTAGGTTACCGACATTTTGATTACAACTCCTGCACATTTAAAAAATATATTAATTCAGAATTTTTTAAATAAATGATACTTTATTCATTCAAATGATCATCTAATAGCCTCATACGAACATCATTCTTAATTAGAACAAAAATATCAGCAGTCGATCTTGACATTTGGCCATGATGTCTCGTATTCCTCTCTTGTTAAAACTACAGCAAGCGAGACGAATAATAGTTGCTCTCAAATACTTCCCTTTTTCATACAACTTACAAGTCAGAACCTCAGACCAACATCTATGAGTTGGCAGCATACGGCAAGCCTGCAAACATGCATTCGTATTTGTTCAGAGAAATCACATTCCAAAAATAGATGATTTCTTGTTTCTACTCTATCAGCACATAGCAAGCATAAGAGATTAATTGACATCCCCTTCTAAACATTCTATATTTCATAGCAAGCAAAGGTCAACTCCGAATCCTGCTAATAGTCTTCCAGGGAAAAAATGTTGACGTGTTTTACACTCAAAGATTTGCTTCTCTTTTCCTTCTTTCTTCTTCAAGAATGGAAAACAAAGAATATAAATCACCGCTTTCTCAACTTTTATCCTTCACACACCACACCAACTACTGATGATAATCTCTTTTTTTTTAATATATACTGCTGATGACCTTAGACAAGTAAAAAGTTAGGTATATTCATAGTTAATCTTCATCTTCTAATTGAATCAACTCGCATCACTCTCTTTTTTTCATCTAAACTGGAATAATTCGTTTTCATATATGAGTATGAAAAACAATCACCTCTCATTTTCTTCTTTACCAAATAGATTTAAAAGAGAAAAATCTTTAATTTTTTACTCTCAATTCATATTTTTACTTTTTCACCCAATCAAAGAAAACTTTAAACCCTAAATCATAAATTCTAATACATTAAATGATTTTTTATTCAATAAAATCTTTTAGGGTTTACGTAAAACATTAAATGATTGTATACATAGGTTAGAAAAAGCCTTATAAATATATTAACAGATTTTTTTAATAATGAAATGAGTTGTTTACTCATGCCAATTCGATTATAGATATTTATTTTAAAATTCTTTCGGCCAATGGCCTTATTGAAGTAAGGAATATTTACTTGGTCAACCCATCTAATATATATATATATATATATAAAATCACACAAATATTCGTATTATTGAAAAGAAGGAAAAAAACAAATATTCTTATTCTTCCACTATAGCTGAGCATCAGATGATATGATCTTCCTTGAAAAGTTTTGGCTCATCTTATTTGCCCACAAAAATTAATGGCTCAAAATTCGCATGTATCATTGGCTTGTTTTCTCATTTTTGTTGGCCTACCACCACCACCCCTTTTAATTACATGCATAAACTAATCTAAGATTTATTTTTAAAAAAAATCATCAAAGGAGGTCTTTTGTTATTAGTTTAATTAATAACTATTGTCAACTTGATGGCGTTGACTCTCTCAATAACTATAGTTTAAGTATTCATGATTATTTGTATCGGGCCTATGTTTAAAACTCATTTGAAGCGTAATTACTCTCTCTAGATTCTATAATAATAATAATAATAATAATAATAAGTCAATCTGAAGTGGGTGAATTATCCAAATAAACGTGCAAGATTGAAATTGCTAACGTCTTTAAATTCTGATTAATTAATGGCCTAACTTTATTGGTTAATGAGACGATTGAATAAGTGATGACCCAACTTAATTTCATTTGGAGGAATTCCATTTATGCATTAAAATTTACATAAAACAAACTACTAATAAGTAGAAACTTATTTATTTTAAAAAAAGTACTTTCAATATATGAATATGAAAATAAGGATAACAAATAAGATTTATATCCATTACACTGACGGTAGAAATTTTAGTTTTTACAAGCGGCATAGTTTTAAGATATAGTGTTTAGGGGTTTAGAATTGAAGAGCAATATTAGAATTTAGGGGTTATGTGTAGGATTTAAGATTTAAAGGTTGAAATTTATGTGTTATGATAATACGTTTGAGGGTTTAAGTTTTAACATATAAACCCTAAATTCTATTCACAATCACTAAATTCTAAACTGCTAAAATTTTACGCCCTAAACCCTACACTCTAAACTAAGTCCATAAACCTTAAATTAAGTTATTTGTGAAAGTTTTTAGTTTCCACCGCTTGTGTATCAAATAATTATTCAAAAAAATAACCGACGAATTAATGAAAACAAAATATGAGGTGAAGCATTTAGTTGGATTATTACGAGAAAAGTGATAAGACCGAAAATAATTGATTAATCGTTCGGTTAATATTATGACAATAGATTGGATGTCAAGAATTCAGGTGGAAGACCACTAATTTCTCCAATAAATATATATCAATAACAATATTGTCAACATTCCGTCCATTTTGATTATCTATACTTTTTCTGTAAAACGAACAATATCTCATATCACATAGATCACAGCTACTATTTATCTTTGTGAGAGATTTTATATATTTAGATCTTGTCCCAAATTTATATGTTTAACCTCTTTTTATTTTTTAATTTAAAAGTTATATAAAAATATTAAAATATCGTATAAAAATATTAATTGTTATATAAAAAATTAAACACCAATTTAGTTAGAACATTATTTTATAATTACAAGGATAACGATTATATAAATGATTAGAGTAGATGGAATTTTTATTAGATTCATTTGTGGTGGAATTTTTTAGTTCTACAAATATGATTAAGAAACTATCAAGTAGCCTTAATTAATATGTTATAAAAATAAGCTTTTTTTGGTACATAATAAAAGTAAGAATTAAATAAATAAAATTCTAATAGCATGTGTCAAATAAAAAATTAGTTCAATCATCGATATTAATTCATTGACTGATTAATTTGAACTAAATATTATAGAAGCCCATTATAGAGGCGATTCTTCCAATTTAATTTACTTCATTCACAATACTAGAATTCGAATATCTGACCTATCAAATAATATAATCTTATTATTGATTATAGTATAAAAAATGGTATGAACCGCCTTAAAAAGAAAATAAAGTAGAAGCCAGTAGTTGGATGTTAACGTGAGAATAACTCAAGTCTTTGTTTATATATATGTTAATTTCTTTGAATTACGGTAGGATAAGCATCTTTCCATGAATCAATTGGTTTAAAATTTTAAGAATATAATAATATTAAATATTTATTAAGAAATATCTTTTAATCTTACCTAATATGAGAAAATTAATTTTTATTTAGACTATTCCTATAAATAAACAAGAGTATCTCATAATTGATTTAAAATCACTTTTTATATATTCCATGAATCAATTGGTTTAAAATTTTAAGAATATAATAATATTAAATATTTATTAAGAAATATCTTTTAATCTTACCTAATATGAGAAAATTAATTTTTATTTAGACTATTCCTATAAATAAACAAGAGTATCTCATAATTGACACGCACATTTGCATATTGTGTATATATTGGTATCTATTTCTTCTAATTTTGTATAGGCTGTTAAATATTTGTCATCTAAATAAAATAATTAAATATTAACAGCATGCAATATATACAAAGAAGAAGAAGCGAAAATGAAATGATGGGGGAAATTTCATTGGATCTTCAAGGGTCCAATGAGTTTAGTACTTAAAGGGTTTTTATGATCTAATTAGTTATATGAACTTAGACTTCTTGATTTAAATTAATACTTAAACTTTATTTTTTTGACCTAATTCATGCTTACAGTAAATAACATTTTTTTTAACAATGAATGCAAACCCAGATACCTAATTGGATCTAAAAAAGCTTAGATACCAATTTTTCTTTTCTAAGCATTCTTTTTACTTTGATAATAAATAAAACATTGAAGCCAAATTTAAATACTAAAAATTATACTTATGTTTTGTATTATATTGTGCATCATTTCTATGTAATAGTTTTACACGTTAATATATGGTATTTCGGAAAAATAACAATCCATTTCAACTATATATATAAGTAAAATAATAAAAATTAATCGAATAATTTTATTGTTGTATTTATATAATATGATTGAAAAGGTAATTATAAATGAAATTATATCTAATGTATGCCACCACTTTTATATATATATATATATATATATAGGGACGGAGCTAAAGGGAGAGTGGGAGGGGCAATTGCCCCCCCCAACTTTGAATGGTTTAATTATTTTTAGGCCATTAATAGTTTTAAATTTTTTGCAATTAAGTCCTTGCCCCTCTCAAAAAAATTTGGTTTATTATTTTTAAGACCCTTTAAGTTAAAATTAATGAAATTAAGCCATGAACCCTCATTTTTTCTGGTTTAATCACTTTTTAAGACCCTTCAATTTTAAAATTAGTGAAATTAAACCATAATTTCCTTAATTTTTATGATTTAATTACTTTTTAGAACCCTATTTATTTCGAAGTTAGTTAACTTGCCCTCCTCATGGTTCAATCCTGACTCCGTCCCTATATATATATATCAATTGAATTTAACTTAAGTTTGAATAGTTTTATATTTTGTCTTAAAAATCGGATTCGACGGTGGTTATTTTTTGGATTCTACATCGAGTATGTCGACTGTGGTAATTGAGCTATTGATTTCGTCGGATTGATGCGGTGTGTTTGGCTCTTTTGTATATGTCGTTCCATATGATTTCTCGTGAAGCTAATAGTGTGACAGGTTCTTTGGCCAAATATGGGGTTGATCTTTTGGATTGGATGTATGTTAATGCGAGTATGGAGGTCAGTGGTGTTATTTGATGGTTAATGTGTTGCGGGGTTTGGTGCCTAGTTGTTGTGTTGGGCGAGCAAGTGGGGTGTTGCGAGGCTGGTTGTTTCGTTGCGTTGTTTTGCTGGTGTTCGCCTGTTCGGTTGGGGTCGTAGGCGTGGTGGCAACTGTGGCTGGATGTAGCGTCGCTAGCTTGAGTTCGCTTATATTAGCGTGTGTGTTGTGTAACACGGTGCTTCGGTTCTGTTTTCGTTATTTTGTTATCTCGTTGTATTTTTTTCTTCTAATTTAGATCGAAAAATATTTTTTAACGAGGCACGTAATGACAATTTGCTTGTATGATTTGCACTTGAATAAACTCATGCTTTTTTTCTAATAAAAAATAAAAAAAATAATATGAATAGATATATAATTTAGGGTTTATGGTTATAATTTATGTTTATAGGTTAAAACTTAAATACTCAACATATTATTTTAAAACATAACTTTAATCTCTAAATCTTAACCCCTAAATTCTAAACTCTAAATTAAGTCTATAAACTCTAAAACTAAGACACCTGTAAAAACTTTTAATTTATACCCCAGCATAAATCCATGATTTATATAGACAAACAAAAAAGTTAGAAATATCTTATATAGGAAAAGAAGAAGGAAGGGGTGATTAGATAATAGGAACAAAAATATATATAAAAAGTAAACGTGATGAAGATTGAAGAAGATGGCATGCAATTGCAAATGCCAGTTTTGCCCTCTTATCTTGCTCTGAGCACTCAGCTCGCAACAGCGTCGCCGGCCCACCCACCCACCCTCCCTCAGCCCCTTTTATACTACTATCTGCTTTTCTTTTCTTCCGTTTTCTCTGCCTGTTACTGTTAGCATTGCAAGTTTTCCTTGAAACCAAAAAGAGAGGAGGACTCATTTAATACAACACTCACAGAAAATATATTAGTTATTTTATATTATATATCTATCTACCATAGTAGTATTATTATTATTTTCAATTTATTCTTGAGGGGAAAAGAGAGAAGAAATCGGAATAAGAAAGGCTTTCAACTCTCAACCCCGAGTAAGTCATGGATCATTTTGTTGTGGGGTGGGGGTAATTTCAAGCTTCTTTTCTCCGTATTTGTTATTCCCATCATCATCATCATCACCAGTCACCGCCACCATCATAATATTTCTCACTTTCTTTCTCTCTTGTTTATGATTAGTGTTTTTAAGCGGAAGTTTCTATCTTTTTCCGTTACAGGTTTCAGAAAGTTGGGATTTTGATGGTAATGTAGGTGTTGTGTTGACGGCTCTCCTATTATTCAGTTTTCGTTCCCATGGATTCCTCTTTTCAGGGTATTTTTTTATGAAAAATATTTCTTCCTCTATTCTTTTGTTTTGAATTTTCTGTTTGATATGTTACCGGGATATTGGATGTTTTTTCCTTTTCTTTTTAGTTTATTGAAGGTCGTTAAAGGTTCGATCTTTCAAATGATTCGCAATTTGTCAAGCTCTTCAGTTTTTTCCTTGATTTTCTGACTCTGGGTGTTGATTGCAGTATATGGGTACAAGAATTTCCCCTCGTACTTGTTCAGTTAGATGCGTCTTTTCTTTTTCTGGGAATCTTTCGAAAATAGAGATGATCTTGTTTTTTTTTTTAATATGAGATCATCTGGTCTTGATCTTCTTCAGCATTCTGATACACTGGTTTCTTACTAATTCCTTATGGTGTGTGAATCCAACTCTTTATTTGATGTATTTATTTTCATAATAGAAAATGCATGTGTTGTCTTTTCTCCGAGTCACTTGATACCAATGCATTATATAGATGTATATGAGAATGAACCAACTTAATATTCTATCATGTTTACATATTTGCACATTACCATATTTAATAACCTCGTCTGACAATCCCGACGACAGTGAAGAGCCTGAAGTTTTAGAAGGTCAAATGGCAGTGTGTTCAAAGACAACTATGATGTCCAGTAAAAGATCCTTGGTATTTAACGTAGCCGAAACATCCATTTTAGTTGAAGTTCTTCTGTAGTGGATCGGGATCGGGATCGGGATCGGGGTAAAATTTCATTAGTTAATTTTATTAAGGCATCTAGAGAATGGAGGGTTCTACTCAAGCTTATTGAATGACTGTCTGATTCGTTAATTACAGTAATTACCCAAAATTATTGTTTCCTAGATAGACAATAAATAGTTATATGAATCCCTTGTTTATTACTTTCAACATTTCCTCTAGTTGATACAGGTAATACGATTTCTGATTTGTCGTGGTACCTTCTAGTGCTTTTACACTTTTTCACTTGAAATTTTTTGCTCCCTTTGCTATAAGAGTTTCACTTGATCCATCAAAATGTAGTAAATTGAGTATGGATGAAAAGAGAGAGCTAGTCTATGAATTATCAAAGAGGACAAGCAGGGCCTCTGAAATGCTACAATCATGGAGCCGTCAAGATATTTTACAGATCTTATGTGCTGAGATGGGGAAGGAAAGGAAATATACTGGCTTGACTAAGCTGAAAATTATAGAAAACCTTTTGAAAATTGTAGCTGAAAAGAATTCGGGGGATCATGAGGGTGTGATGGATCCTGAATTGCAATCTTCCCCACCAAATGGCCAGAAAACATCCAAAAGGTAGAAGAAAGCAGATCATCCGTGTCGACTGCCTGTTCCGATGAATGATCTTCCAATCATTAATAGCGGAAATGACCTGACCAATGCTATTTATTGTAAAAACTCAGCTTGTAGGGCTAGCTTGAGACAAGAAGATACATTTTGCAAGAGGTGTTCCTGCTGCATCTGTTATAAGTTCGATGACAACAAGGATCCTAGTATGTGGTTAATTTGCAGCTCAGAGCCTCCTTTCCAGGGCATTTCATGTGGCATGTCATGTCATCTTGAGTGTGCTTTAAAACATGAGAAGTCAGGTTTTCGGAAAGATAAACGGCATGCAGGACTTGATGGGAGCTTTTATTGTGTAGCATGTGGAAAAGTAAATGATTTGCTCGGGTAAGTACTCCTAGATGCTATTTAATATTTATTCTCTCTCTCTCTCTCTGTATATATATATTTATATTTTTTCTTTGGTATTCTGGTCAGTCAGTTTGAGCTTTTGTTTTCTATTTCACTGTGGCGCTTTACAGATCTTTTGGGTGATAGAAATTATGTATATTTTATAACAACCGTAAATGCTAGAGCTTGATATTTACTATTATTATGTTTAAAGATTCTAAACTATTAATTGATTGTTTCCATTTTATACCTCATGTTGTGACCCTATAGGAATGAGGAGACGAATGATTTGCTATTAACTTTGTCTGGTATTAGACAATCAGACTTTCTGTTTAATCATCTTAACTGTTCTCTTGGTTCTTATTTAGTCTACTACTTTCACCAGCTCTGTTGAGTTATGGTAGTTGAATTATCTAATTTTCTGCCTATTTTCTCCAGATTTGTTTATGATAAAAATTCGAATTTTAAGTCTAACCAGTCCATTTGTTAACTTTTAAGTATAATTTATTATTCCTCTCTTTTCTATAATTTTCTGCAGTCCAGATGGTAGTGCATGCTTTGTAAAGATTGTAGTTTATGAAGCTTTTCTTCTCAGAAAAATCTAAATTTCACTTTTGAATTCCTCAAAGTAGTTGAAATAATGAAAATTGTGTTAATTAAATTCAATATCGATATGCTAAACGTGCACTATATAAGGAAGAAGGCATGCAAATATAAATAAACTAAACCAAAAATATTGATTATAAATGATGCTTTTGTTATTTATTTAATCATGAAATGTCAATATACAGTTTGATCTGACTGGTTCCATACACTTCCGAAATTCATATAGGTGCTGGAGAAAACAACTGACGGCTGCAAAAGATACGAGGAGGGTGGACATACTCTGTTATCGCGTCTCTTTAGGCCAAAAACTTCTTAATGGTACTCAGAAGTATCAAAAGCTTTCTGAGATTGTTGATGAAGCTGTTAAGAAGCTCGAAGCCGAAGTAGGTCCATTAACTGGTGTGCCTGTGAAGATGGGTAGGGGTATCGTCAACAGGCTTTCTTCAGGACCAGAAGTTCAAAGACTCTGTTCTTCATCAGTCGAGTTAGTGGACAAAATGATTTTTGATACCATCTCAAATTCTTAACCAGATCTTTCATTACCGGGTAATCCTTACTTGTTTTTCTCATGATAAATGGCTCGTTATATAATTTCAGTTGAAGTGTATATCCTGTCCAATCTTTTACTTGCAACAGAAGTTCTTTAGTGCACAGCCACATTACATTCAAGTAAGTTTTTGATCGAGTATATTTGTTGATTTTGTTTTTCAAATTGTTCTTCATTTTCAGCAGGTTCAAGTTCAAAACCTCCGGCAATTGTATGCTTTGAGGATGTTCGACCAACTTCCCTTACTGTGATTGTGGGTTCTGAAGAAACTTTTCCAGACGGTACTATTGGTTATACCTTATGGCATCGGAAGGTTCATGATAGGGATTACCCTGTTAAATCAACTTGTACATTGTTTGTGCCAAATAGAAGGTATATTGTCACAGGGCTGACTCCAGCTACGGAGTATCATTTCAAGATCATCTCCTTTAATGGGACAAGAGAGTTCGGTCCATGGGAAGTTCCGATTTCGACAGTCGGTGGGGAGGATGAAGTCCCAAGCTGCCCTGTGACTGTGATGGGAAGAAGACAAAGCCCCACTACCAACTGTAGTAGCCTTTCTAATCCATCTTCTGTGGAGGATGAGACTAATAACAATACTCCATACAGTGATCAGAATGATGACCGGGCTGACAATTATGTGACATATTGCAATGACACGGATAAAACTATTCCCACAAATCTATCTGAAGGTGCCACCAAATGCACTGTCCTTGGTGAAGATGGAATTCCTGCAGATGAAGTTTCTCTGTTGGGCGTGGACCGTGCCATGGAGATAGTTGGTCCCATGCCAGATTCTGATGTCTTAGATGTTGAGAAAAAACATACATCAGAGGACCCAATTAATGAGGAGACAAGCACTGATAATGGCTCTGATGCTCCAGCTCAGACTGATACTGAGTGTGTGTGCCATTCGTGGGTTGCTCAGAAGCTGGCCTGCCCGTTACTCCCTGCAGGATGGAAATAGTTAAAGATGTACAAGGAAGGAGTGGGAGATGTAAATCCAGCATCAAGGACAGTGAGAATGGGATTGGTAAAGGAGAAGATCCCCGTGATGGCAGCTCTTCCAAGAAGAGAAATGGGCAAAGGCGGGATGAAGAATGTGTAGAAAACGGTGTCACGGAAGTGGATTTTGAGCATTGCGTGAAGGTGATCAGATGGTTAGAGTGTGAGGGACATATTGAGAAGAACTTTAGGCAGAAATTCCTCACCTGGTATAGTTTGAGAGCCACCCAACAGGAGGTGAGGATTGTTAAGGTCTTTGTGGATGTCTTGAGTGCAGACCCAACATCACTTTCCGAGCAGCTTGTGGACACATTTTCGGACTGCATCTCAAGCAAAAAAACATCTGCGGTGCCTGCTGGCCTTTGCATGAAGCTTTGGCATTGATGTCAGTGGGTCGGTCGTACAGTAAGCTATAAGATGTAGTTTTTGAGTGCAAATCTGGTCCAGGGTTTGTGTTAGCATAATTTATTAGACCCATAACATATACTCTTCATTCTCATACAGACAGACAGACTACGAATCTCCATGATTTATATATAACATTAGCTTTTGTCATTCTTATGATCACGTCAGAGTTGTTATCCTTTAATATAACAGGTGTTGGTTGGTTAATATTAAGAGTCAATTTTCATTCAAGAGTGTCTGGTTTTAAATCAAAAATGAAGCCATCAAGAGGAGTGGTGTTCACCTCTCTAAATATGTGGTATTCCCATTGAACTCTGATGAATGAAAGCTCTCGTAGTCGAGCTCGAAACTTCTGATTACTTGACCGTTACACATTGTTAGTCCAAAAAAGTAGACAGCCCCCGCCAAAAATGAAAACTATTCTGTTGGTAAACATTTTTTCAGTTTCTTTTATAATAAGCAACAGAAAAAAAATCCCTAAGAAGAAAAGGCGCGAATTTTATATAGGAGATTACATTTTGAACACCACAAGGAAACACCACATTTGTAGTAAAATATATCTTATCAACTAAAGTTCTAGGACAAACAAAACTTACTCATTTGTGGAAATTAAGACCCTCTCAAGCTCGGCAAGTGCGAAGCTAAAGAGAAAGAGCTTTCAAACATAGTAACATGTTTCTTTTGGTCTGTCCAAATCCAAGGATTAAAGATAATGCAAGTAGGAATGACAGAAGGAATTGATAGTCTATTTATATATAATTGAACCCAATAAGTGTCTCAGTGGAAAAGTAGATGATGATCATCTTAAACGACACATGTTCAAAACACTCTGTCTACAAAGTATATGTGCATTGTCAAAAGGTTAAAAATATATATAAACAAATACTACCTTGTAATCACCTCGAACCAAAGTCAAAGATGATGTGCAGCATGTTGCTAATACTCAAGCTGTTGCCCGTACAAGAAGAAAAATTTTAGCGCTGAAATTAACAACAGATTCTACTATTGCTGGTCGCACCCATAAAAGGAAGAGTCACAACAAGCACACTCTCCAACGCGATCGAAAGGTCTCGCTCGGAGGTTGATTTGGTTGCTGCTCATGCTGACCTATTTTATAGTTAAGCCATATTTTTATAATGTTTATATTATTTTGATGTTCCGTGATGGATAAAAAAATTTAAATAAAAAAGTAAATTACAAAATTTAAAATTTAAAATAATACAAGGGCCTCTAACATATTTAAACCTAAAAGACAAAAATAAAAAAGGTTAAAAAGTTGGATGGAAGGGGTTTAATTAGGGCTTAGAGGAGCAGACCTAAGACTAACAACAAATAGTTTCTGAGACAAGAAGTGTCCCTCACCGGCACCGCGACCATGATAATGAGAGGTGGTCGAAGCTTGGTGTCTTCACCTCCTGCTTTCTCCAACGACGCCAAGAAACTTCTCCTCTGCACCTCCAACACTGTCTCCGTCTTCAGCACCGCCACCGGCCTCCAGGTTTTTTTAATCTTCATTTTTCTTTATTTGATCTTCTGAAGTTGCAATTTATTGTTTTTGTTGGTTGGGCTTAGATAACCTCACTCGAGGGTCACACGGCGCTCGTCACATCGGTCGTAGTGGTACCACCATCGAGTCCAGCCGCAAAGGTTTTGTGTTATTGTTGGACCGCCTCTCTTGATGGCACTATCCGTTATTGGGATTTTTCTGTGCCTGAGCTAGTGAAGACTATTGACATTCGAGTGCCAATCTTCAACATGGTAAGCACATAGCGAAATTAAGATCTTAAAGTTTTCTGAATAGAAAATACCTATTTCCTTTTTTTTATCCAATATGTTGTTTTTTGAGGAAAAAAAATCTAGTAAAACACTAGTAATTATGGAATGTCTATTGATGCTTTGTGCATCTTATGTGGTCAAGAGCTGGAGGCTAGAAATCATCTTCTCTTCAAGTGTGATTTTTCTCGAACAGTTTGGGAGTGTATTTTACAGAGATGCTTGATTCCCAGAGGTTCTCTGTTCGACTGGGACCTGGAGGTGGATTGGGCGTGTAGGGATTTGAGGGGTAGAGCTTTGCAAGACATGGTTTTTAGGTTGGATTGGAATGCCTATATCTATGTTATTTCGAGAGAACGAAATCATAGACAGTTTCGGAGGAATCGGAATACAGTTACAGATCTTGTACAGCAGATTGTTGAAATTGTGCAGATGAAGTTTAGAGGGAAACAAGTTAACACCACAGGGAGGATTAATAGCTCTATTTGCCAGATATGGAACCTTGCTGAATAGTTTGATTCTTTTTTTTAAACTTGTACAGAACTTTGTAAAGCTTTTTGCTTGAGTTGCAATACAAGATACACATTCACCTAAAAAAACTCTAGTAAAAGTAATAATTAAAACAATGCATTATTGTTCTATGTTCGATGCTCATATTTATGAATGCCTAATTGAATTGCTTATGGTTATATATTGTTAAGAAAAAAATCAGCTTGCTCAAATCAGGTCTGATTTGCTCAAGACTTTATCCGTTTTTCTGAGTGTTGGAGATAAGTGCATACTAGCTGTTATTATTGCTTATTGTTTTACACTGATAATGAGTGCAGACTAGTTTCTATTTATTATTGTTACATTAAAATTTGATTTTCCTTTTACCTTACAAGAACATTTAATGAGTTTTATTATTTTTATCTTAAATATTAGGTGATTCCATCTTTCCTTAACATTCCAGCTGAGGATAATGGAAGGCATCAAGACCTTTTTGCATATGTGTTTACTGAAGATACAAAGGAAACACAAGAGAAAACCAAAGCCTTGAGAAGACAGATCCGGAAGTGTAACCTAAGCAAGTCACGTTTAGTTGGTAGATTAATCTTGGGAGAGGTCTAGTCCAAAATTTTCTATGGAAGTTTATTTATTTCATGAATTAAGTATTACCAGAAGAACTGATCATATATGTAAATCATACCATGTTTTCCTGTTCCTTTGCAGACGAAAAAGCCAGAGGTTTTAACTGTTAGTCCATCGGGAAAATTCTTTGGCATCCGCAATAAGTGCAAGCTGCATATATGGAAGGTTCCTGATCAGGGGTCTGAGCATGCAGCAGTTAGGAAGATAACATTACACCATACCAAGAAAATTACTGTCATTGCATTCCATCCAACTCAGAGAATTGTAGCTGCAGGGGATGTGACGGGGAGAATTTTAACTTGGAGAGGATTTGGTAATGTAGCCTTTGCTGGAAGCAATGGAGTAGAGAACCAAAATTTGATAAATATTCAAGAGGACAAACCTGGGGTCAGGGATAATGATGATGCTGATTCCTGCTCTACATGGCATTGGCACTCTGCTGAGGTCAATGTCCTCTCTTTCTCTTCAGATGGCGCATACTTGTATTCAGGTAACTGAAAATTGATATTCATATGCAACATATGAACTTTTGATTCTATCTCTTCAGACCTTTGGGTTCCTTGCACTGCAGGCTTGCGGATGAGAATGGTCTGACTTTTCGAATTTTCTGCAATATTGGTCATGTTACAAAATTTAAAGATTGATAGTTGTTCACCAACTGAATGTGTTCTTTATTTTATAACGACCCTAAATTATTGAAGTTGTACTTTTATTGAGTGCTTGCAAATTGCATATGATGATAAATTTCATATTATCATCGAGAATAGAGAATGTGCTTGTATGTGTTAATTTTGATATTAATCTTTTTGGTTGTTGTCTTCAATAGTTGACAGCAACCTGCTTCAGATCAATTGCTTCCACCCAGTTTTTCCCTCAGGCTCCTTTGTTCACACTCAAAAGAAGTGAATTGTCTTTTATAACACAGACTCCTGCTAATTTTCAGGTGGAAAGGAAGGAGTGCTTGTGGTTTGGCAACTAGACACTGGGAAGAAGAAATTTCTGCCACGAATTGGATCTCCTCTGCTGTATTTTATAGATTCTCCTGACCCTACTCTTTCTGCTGTTAGTAGATTTTTTTTCCCTACAATTGTATTATTGCCTTCTTGTTTCTTTATGAGATCTTATTTAGTTTTAGTTATTATACAAAGTACTAACTCAGGGCCTTCAGATATCTTGTGCAGATAATCAAATTCATCTACTGAAAATGCCTTCAATGGGAATTTTGAAGACTATTTCGGGGATAAAGGTTGTTCTGATCAGCACTATCTCAATTTTAGGAACCTTTGTCATTGTATTTAACGTACAGCTTCCTGAGTTCTTCTGATAATCAAGTGTTGATTGAATGAAATGACTATACAATGAAGTGGGTGATTTGCAGACATTAGTTTTCGGTGTGATTGTGTAAATAATTTACTGCTTGTTGATGTTTGACACCTTGGGTATTCAGTCCCATGATAATGCATAAATGGGAAAAATTGAAAATACCTTGTTGTGAACATAAAATTAACCCACAAAACTCCCTCTAACTTAATGTATATGATATATGGATGTTAGTTATCAGTGTTTGGTTCTGGGGCCTTTAGTGTAGTCAACCTTGGTATGTATTTCTGTTATCCTGTTGTTATCCTTGGGTACTCAGTCGCTTTTATATTGGTTTCAGGCTCCATGTTGTTATCCTGAGGTGTACAAAGGCTTGGGTAGTGGGATTGCTTTTGATCACACTGCTGGGATGGTTGCCTTACGAACAGAGAATTATTGCATCCAATTTTACAGCCTATTTGACGATTGTGGAATTTTCGAGGTGGGAGATTATTATATCTGCTGCTTAAATCTTATTGGACATGTAGCCTAATGGATGTAAATTGTTTATGGATTCCTTTTGCATTTATGCTGCTATACTTTAATGGAATACAATGTTTTTAATACCATAGGTTCCTTTCTTTGCTATAAGCTGTAAGTTGAAGTTTTCTAATTATGCTGTCTTTCAGGTTCAAGTTTGTGAGAGAAACCATCAACCAGGCGATGATGTCATGGTAACTTGAATCATATTTTATAATGTGTTCTGATGAATTTTACGCCGGACTGTAATTAATATCTTCTAGGATAATTTAACAGGTTATAGTGACTGCCGTGGCTCTCTCTGTTGATGGCTCTCTGATGAGCACTTCTGAAGTGAAACTTGCTGAAGAGGGCATAGGTGGCCTAGTTTGCCTCAAGTTTTGGCAAGCAGGGTCTCAGAACAAAGAGTTTAGCTTGTCAACAATTGTCTATGAACCACACAGGTGAACCTGTTTATTTTATCCCTCCCTACAAATAGAAAATAAATGTATGATGATAGACCGGTGTTTAGCTTATTTCTAGCTCTACTTTTGTGCTTCCATGATGCTTGATAATATGGCATTTAAGATTTCGTAGTTCCATTTAAAATAATTGCATTGTTTGACAAATATTTTTAGATTGAAATTTTGATTATTGGAATTTGATGAGACAAAAGAAAATTTGTTATAGCATAGCAATTAAACGTGAAGAGAAGTATTCATCATGCGGTGGTGCTAGTAGATCATGTAAGAAATGTATAGCAAATATTTTTTTGTAGTTAATAGTTAATGATAATAAAAGTTTTGGCATGTTTGACATCTCACTAAAAAGCTGGCAAAATGTGGAATTTGAATTAAGATATTTGAGCCTTTAAAATCACTAAACCAGATTCCAAAAAAATTTGACAGTACCATTTTTTTTGCCCTAACAAGCTAATTTGCTTTTAGAATTGTGAATTTTTGGTACAAATGAAATCTCTCCTTGAAATCCTTCGTCCATGACACCCTTATTATATTCTTATTAATGAACCCACATTTTTTAGGGACGCGGGCATTTCTGCTGTTACATTCCATCCTTCTGGTAATATGGTGGTTAGCTCATCTTTTGGTGGTGACTTCAAGGTAATCTTGGATCAGCATGGTTTGGTTTTCTTGCTCTTTTTCCTGAGATTAATATTCTTATTTGATTTTTATGATATTTCAGATTTGGAAATGCAACAATGACATTATACAGAATGATCAAATGCATCAGAATTTTAGCTGGACTTGCCATGCTGTTGGTTCTTATAAGTACGACTTCTAAGTTAACTTACATTCTTGCACCATAGAAGCCGGTATTAAATATGCCCAAGGCATAAATTAGGCTGTATCCGTGTAAAAAAATGAAAGAGATGATAGATGGAATGTTATGTTTGGGCATATACAGATTTTTGCTGGGATTTTTGTTGCAGTTAAGCATACTTGATTATATTTTAATTCAGTAGGCATATTCTATATTTTCCATGTGTGTTTCACAAGTTATTTTAAAATCCTGGAATTTGACATGCCCTAGTTAGGTCTGCTCGGAGAAACCTAGTTTGATAATTTGCAATACATATCTGATAATATCTTCTCTACATCATGCGGATTAAAATAAATAAATCTCTGTTATTCTAATATATTCTCTTCCCGGTTGCAGAAAAAGGCCAATGACTGCTGCTGCATTTTCTGCTGATGGTTCTGTTCTTGCTGTCGCAGCTGAAACCCTTATTACATTATGGAACCCATACAAGAATGTCCTCTTGGCTGTACTTGGAGAAACTCTCACGGTAATTCTACACTTATAACCAGGTCTTCTCTTATTTGTGCTTTTAAAACTATATAGAAGAAAATGCCCACACAAATAAATGCCAGGTTTGGCCTAGCCATCGTGCTCTGGTCCTTTTCTGGTAATAACTATCTCTGCTGCTCAACTGTGCTCAGTCATTGCAAGCAACTATAGACTTGACTGATTTTGAAGGTTCTGTTTCAATGGATAGGAGTATTTAATAATAAAAAAAGGTACTTACTAAATAGGGGGATAACAGATAAGTTTGGACAATCAAGGGAAAGTAAAGGAACAAGTTTGGGAATTCAAGTTTCTTCTTTGTTGGAAATTCTGAATATTACATTTAGTTATGCTGCTATTCTTTCTTTTGTCGGAACGTGAACCATCTTCTTTCTTTCCCCTGGTTTTTGCATAGCATAGAGTTCCTCTATTTGACAATATACTGTATGGACCATGAAAATTTATCTTGTATGTTCAATGATTAGTTTATGTGCCCATTTGTCTCTACTTTCCCGCAGCCAATTGTGAATCTATCATTCCTTGGGAAGTCGGATAATCTTGTAGCCGCATCATGTGGTTTGAATCCACAATTTTCTGTCTGGAGCATGTCAAAGTTATCTCTATCATGGTCATATAAGCTTCGTATAGAAGGTGAAGCTCCTTCTCTTTTCAGCTAACAGTATACTTGCAAGGATCATTGATTTTCTGAAGCCTGGAGAGGTTCCAGGTTCTTTTTTTTTCCGAGTGCACCACAAAAAACCCTATCTAAATATCTAATATGATTATGGAAGCAAGAGATTTTTAGATCCTCCTGCTTTAAGTTGTATGCCTTTGTTTCTTGAAAGCTTAAGGTGGGTCACTGAAATTCCCAAGTCATTTTTATAATGAAAGAAATGACAACCTTTTGATGATTGATGAACTTGATGGTAACTAATTTCTTCTGAATTTGCTGAGTTTATAGAAGCCTGAATAATGCATGTCAAATTCATTGCTAGAGTACAAATGTCTAACTGTCAAATTCATTGCTAGTTGCCTTAAATTTAAATTAGTTAATGAAATGGCTAGTTATGTAAAGTACACAGACAAGTGTAAAACAAAATAGTTGTTCTCTGCTTAATTTTATGCATATGAAACGTGTCAAGTCAAAATGAGATTTTACTTCAATTTTTTCCTGGCAAAGTTAGATTTTATGTTGTTACTTTCAATTGTGCAGCTGTAGCTTCTGCAGTTGATTCATCTTCCTTTGCTGCTCTGGCTCTTCTTCCTGAATCATCTAATGAAACAACTTTTAAAGGAAGGGATGGTGTAATCTTATTATACAATGCAACCGATCCTGTTCCTACTGCTATTTGGTCTGTGAGGAAGGTATGATCTCATTCCATTCTAATCATCAATGTTATGAGTGAAAAACTGAGCTTGTCATGAAGATAGATAAATATATATGCCCAAAGATCAACTATTTTGACAATTGCAACTTTGGTTTAGACTAACTACTTGACTCGAGGCAAAAAAACTCGTCTTGACTCGAAAAAATTTCAAATAAAGTTTGAGTTGGAAAATGGAAATTCGAATAACTCGAAATTTTTAGTAATTAGTAGATTGATTTTTAAGTTTGAGTCGAGTCCCTTAATTTTTCATGGTATATATACATATATATTAATATAAAAAAATAAAGAAATATATGTCACATATGAAGAAATATGTATACATATCTTATATGATTAGAGAAAGTTGTTTAAATTGGAATTAAATTGTACTATAATATGATAAATAATTACAATTAAATTTGTATAGGAACTCAAAAACTAGACTCGAATCGAAAAAAATTCAAATAAAGTTTGAGTTGTAAAATATGATGCGTCAACTTGAATAACTCGAAATTTTTTGACTCGATCGAACGCTCACCCCTATAGCTTAGGAACATTTACTGATGGCATTTACAAAATTTATTGGGTTATTTGTATTTTTTTTTCTTGTAATGATAGTAATGTTAATTAACAGTTAATCCGTGTGATGTATGTAATAATGTTCTCCTTGTTTTGGGCACCAGTGATCAACTTTTGTCATCTTGAAATTTTTTGTTAACGGTTGTTTCCATGTTTTGAACATGCAACAAACATATGGTTCTTGGTTCCATTTGGTAATGGAAAAATTCCTCTTCCAATGCAAGGTTTTTCATTCTTAATTTTGTCATATTGGGGGTAATAAGCACAAAATTGAAGCAAGAGTAGGCGGAGATTATTCAACAGGTAGAAATGGGGGGGGGGGGGAACAACCTTTATTGCTAACATGAAGAAGTATGTTGTATGATTCTTTATTTGATTATTGCAGGCCAAGGGCGGGGCTCTTGGTTTTCTTCAAGTAAATCCATCTTCTTTTGAAGACGGTAAAACACCTGAGGTGCTGCTTGCATACATGAATGGTGATCATGAATATGTTGTTTTTGATCCATACTGCAAAGATGCCCATGAGGTTAGCATGAGCCAAAAGGGGGGTCTTTCTGTCCTTGACCTCAAAGGTCAGGCTTCTTTTCAATAACCATATCCTCTTTGTTATCCAAATCAAGTTCATGACATTCACTAGTGACGGGAACCCTAGCTACATACATGTGATTCTTTCTCTGATGAAATGCTAGATATGCAGTTCATGTTTATAAGAACTCAAGGATTTCACATGTAGCTAGGGTTCCCATGTAGGAATGGATTCTCTACTTATTACCAAATGCACGCCGACAAAACACAAGAAGTCCAGTTTATTGATTCTACCGTCTTTTTTTTTTCTTATCTCGTATGACAGGAGAAGGAGGGCAGTATGGGTATGCATCCATCTATGGAGAGCTAGCGGAGTTTGATAAGAAGAGACGGGAGACTCCTTGGGTTCCATCATTTCCATCAGAGAGACCTTGGGAAACGATATTCAGTGGATCGTCCCATAATCTTCCACCCCTCACCAAACTGTGCTCAGCCTTCCTTGAATCGTTATTGGAAAAGAGGACAGCTTCTGTTGAGTGACCGGAGAGGGGATTTAGTTACATATTTGTATACCAGCCGTTCTGAATGATGCAGTGTGGCTTTTTTGTGTTAAGAGAACTGGGGCATCCCCCAATGGAGGAAAGCTGTATTGTCTGGTTGATAAAAGTACGATGCGCCAAACATCACCAACAGAGTCGATAACCTCATTTTTGGCTTTGAAATTCTGTATGTCGATTAGAGATTCACGTCTTCATTTATGTAGGAGGTGGCTAACCTTGTACCAAGTGAATATATATTCTAGGAGAGCGAGGCGATTTCTTTCTTTTTCTTCTTATGTTAACAAAATATATATTATTTGAAATGTGATTTGAGAATTTAAGTGTTTGGATTTGCGAATATATATTGTGATGAGTTATAGACAACAGGACAACAGACTTCCCTTTCGTACGATCGGTAGCTTGAGTATTAACAACCGACTGCACATTATCAGCAAAAATTTCATTTCCAGCATCATGTTTTGGACCAACAACCTGCATAATATCTTTTGAAATGAGTTCATCAATCATAAAAGAGTTTTGACCCAAATCCACCCCAAGTTCCGTTGCCGCCGAAGCCAATTCGTCAAGCTCTCTCGGTTATATCAGCAGCTACTCCTTCCATAGTAAGGAGAGGCACATTCATTGTAATTGGAGAAGAAGTCATAGTATGACTAGAGGAAGGAATATCCTTTGGAGCAGCAATAGAAGGTAATGTCCGGCTTGATGAAGCTGTAGAGCTAACACCCGAGTGAAGATAAAGAATACCCCGTCGACATGGTTGAGTCAGCAGCCTTGTCTCAGAAGCATCCATGTATAATTGAATGAAATGGAAAAAACTATCGGAACCGACAATAATTGAAACACCATTGAGAAAAGATTCACATCTAGATTCACAAAAAATTTCAAATCCAGGAAAATTTTTGAAAAATGGAAGAGAAAATTTCAGAGAAAAAATTTCCATGCATGCAGTATGGATGTTCGGTTATAGAACTAATTCATCATTCTAAAACATAACCCTGCTAAATCAAATCAGTATTGTTATCGATATTCGACAACTGAATTCAAACTACACATCAAGTTAAAAGAAAAGTTGGTTATTATACTTATCCCCACTCGCACTCGCCCCGTGAAAATGAAACAGACAAGGCTGAGGCTGAGACTATCAAGCAAGTATTTTGATATCAGCGAAATACATAGTTAGCTTAAGGAACAGATCAGTTGGTAGCAACAATCGATAGTTTAAACTAAAATTGCTCCAGTTTATGAACTTGCACGGTACCATTTCTAGCTATTTACTTTGGAAATAAGGGTATGATCCTGGAAGTAGATCATTTACTAGGACGAAGCCATTTCAATTCCATACTTTTTCATCACAGGAGTTGCAAAGTCTGCTACTATTGATGACAATCCCGTATCACAAGTGGTATCGGTCCATGTGGTGTGAGTCGAATTATTCTTATTAGGGGCATCGGATTCCAACCAAAATGCTGCAAAAGGATTTGGAGGGGCAGGAATCTCCGTTGCTCCTTCCAACATTTTCACCACGATGCTCATCGAAGGCCTCAAATCCGGGCGATGTTGAATGCACCACAAAGCTGTTTTCAGCATTCTCTCGGCCATATCCCTGTCCTTGTCCTCAACTCCGCAGACTATGATCAGCTCAGATACGCTTCCAGTCTCAACCTTTTTCCACGCCCTCAGTGGAAACCATTCTTGGCTTTCAGGAAGGTTTCTGTCAAGGTTCCTTCTCTTACCAATGATCTCAAGCAGTAGCATCCCAAAGCTGTAAACATCACATTTGTGGCTAATAGGATATGGCATCCAAAGCTCTGGTGCTGCATATCCTGGAGTACCCCTTCCCCCGGTCATCGTGACATGAGTGTTATCTGGGTTGCAAAGCTTGGCCAATCCGAAATCGGCCACTTTAGGGAAGAAATTGGCATCCAAGAGAATATTTCCGGGCTTTATGTCGTAGTGGATAATCCGGTGCTGGCATTCTTCATGCAAGTAAGCAATCCCTTTGGCAGTGCCAAGTGCGATGTCCTGAAGCTGTTGGAATCCCAGTTTCCTGTGTTCCCCGAATAAGAAGCTGTCGAGTGAACCATTTTTCATGTATTCATATACAAGAGCTCTGAGATTCCTGTCGAAGCAGAAGCCATAAAGTCGAACCAGATTAAAATGGTGAACTCTTCCGATTGTACTCACTTCAGCCATGAACTGTTCCTCTATCCTTTTATCAGAAGTTCCATACAGGACTTTGACTGCCACCATGGTTCCGTTACTAAAGATTCCTTTATAAACAGCTCCAAAGCCACCCGAACCGAGTAAGTGGGTGAAATTATCGGTTGCAATCCGTAGTTGCTGGGAGGTAAATCTGATGGGCTTCTCCCTTTCCATGTCGTTGAGGAATCTATCCATGGTTAGTGTCAGAAACTCAGAGTCTGGGCAAACATTATTGTTGCTTTCTGTTTGCCCTCTTTTACGGCACACGTATACTAGGATGGATACTTTTACAACAATCACCACTGCAAATTAGTTACAAACCACAATCCATAACTTGTATTAGTTTTACATGAAAAACAAGCAATAGCAATTAGCAAAAGCAACTAATATTTTACCTATGATCACAATGACATATACGGCAGCCCCTGAACCATCCGCTGTATTACCTTCCGACCCTGGGCTTGACATTAATAAAGAGATGAAAGTAGAGCAACACAATTTTATTTAGAGCTCATGTTGGTTAACAGAATATGAAAGTCGCTAACAGAGGAAATAACATATCTCTGAGAAATTTCACAACACTGGGATCTCCGACCAAAATCCGATTATTCCAACTACACTGTCAAAAAATTACGTTAGAAAATGATGCATACATTGTTGAATTCCGTGTGGGGCCTAGAAAACAAGGCCGGCCGGCAATGATATATATATTTTAATATTTATGTATGTAGGACAGTAGGACCACAGTATTTCTATAACATCGGGAATCACCCAAGCATCTTCCTTGAAAGTAAAAGGACATTAATTCAACAAAGAAAATTCAAGGAATGAAGTTTTCCCTTCTCAAATGACTAATTAGTTTTCATCTGAAAACCATAATCAACCTTATCTATTTAATATGACTGATTTCATCTTCTTTTTCTTTTTCTGTTGAAAAACAATCGCTGCTCCTGGATGATGATTGATGATCTTACGCCAACTTAATAAGAAAAAGAGAAGATTTGGGCTTGGGCTTTCATTATGATTTTGGAAGTAGATAATTTAGAAGGTGGAGGCCATTTCAATCTCATATTTTTTTCATGACAGGAGTTGCTCGTATTGAAGTGGAGCGTGCTACTGCTATCTGCTACTATTGAAGATGAATCTGAACCGCAAGTGGTGTCAGTCTCCACCAAGAAGGCTGCGAAAGGATTTGAAGGGGCGGGAATCTCCAATGCTCCTTCCAACATTTTCACCACCACGCTCATCCAAGGCCGATATTGAACACACCACAAAGCTGTTTTCACCATTCTCTCACCCGATTCCCTGTCATCGTCCTCAATTCTGCGATGAGTTACGGATTAGATTCCGAATATTATGCAGCTGTGTTCTGTTTCTACTCTTGCAGATTGCTGTTCTTGGTTATATTACCCATCCGAAACAATAAAAAAAATGCAACATCCCTCCTTTGAATTTTCTTTTTTAGTTACAGAATACATCAATTACACGGATGGGAATACCCTACATTTATAATAAATTACATACCTGTCTGTCTGTCTGTCACTACCATCTAAGAACCAAGAATTATCCATGGCAGTTCAAACAAACCTTACATAAGGGGGAACAAAGAACACAAGAATTTTCCAAGTTTTATCCCGCCCGACCTGGTACACCAAATTGCATCACGGCACAATCACCTAATACAAAAGTCCTCCGGCATCCTCAAGTCATTTCTTTCTTCCTTTTCCCCTATTAACCCATGGATTTTCACCAATCAAGTTGTGAGAATTCTATCTCAATCGTGGATAACACATTACTATATTTCCTTTTCCATATGCACATCCTCTTTTAGCCATGACAATGATCAGATAACTGAACTTGCCAGCGATAGCTCATGGAGCTCAGTTAGCATCCACTCCTCCCCTGTTTGACCACCGAGTACAATAGCCCTTGTCCCACCAACTACGCAAGTGCTATGACCCCAAGCAAACCTTGGGGGTCGCCCCGGCACGTTCAGTACCCTCCACGTAGGTTTTTCATCAGTTGGGTCCAGTAGATAAAGTTGGGAAGCAGAGTGAAGACCAGCAACTGACCCACCAAAGATGAGAATTCTTCCTCCAGGAAGACTCACAGCAACATGATCAAGTCTTGGAGGTGGAGCCATGCCACCAGGATTTCCAGCACCAGGCATTCCACTCCCTGTAACGCATCTCCAACATGGTTCCTCCTCGCTTAAATCCATTGTGAACACATCACTAGAACGAAACCGGAGAGGACCACTCTTAGCAAGACCCCCGAACATCAGTATTTTCCGACCACCATAAACTGAGAGTGTGTGACCCAAACGAGAAGGTGGGGTCCATGCTACAGGTATCTCTCTCCACACAGGTTTCTCCATTGAAAGATCCAGCAGGAAAGTATCACTAAGGAGTACTCCCGAATCTGCACAACCACCGGAAACAATCAGCTTGGTCCCATCAAGAGTGCAGGAGCTGTGCCATGATCTAGGAAGAGGAGGAGCCAACCCTGAAATCTCTCGCCAGGTTGGGGGCTTTGCATCCAAATCTAGCACAAAAACATCATTGAGCAGACCCTGCCTTCCACAGCCTCCAAATACCACTAGATTAGATCCATTCACACAAGATAGTGTATGTCCCCAACGACCAGGCGGAGGAGAGCTCACCTGGACATGTTGCCACTCAGGGTTGCTGGAATTTAGATCCAATACAAAGGTGTCATTCATCGGTTGCATGTTTACCCCTTCACCACCAAAAAGCACAACACGATTCCCAACAGCACAAGCACTAAAGTTACACCGTGAAGGTTCAACAGCACCTCCAACAGTAAGTTTCCTCCATGTAGCTGCTTCAAGAGTGGTCAATTCTCTTGCCAGCCTTACCCACCCAAGTCTCTTTGCACCAGTAACCGTCTCTAAAACACGAGTAGTCTCACAACCCCATGCATTTTGACAGACCATCCGCCAAAGATCCTCATTTTTTGTCAGCTCATACAGTCGCCTACAGACAGAACCAACTGATGCAATATCCCTTGGTGTCAGTCGTGAAAGTATCTTGAGAGACAGCACCTCATCACTCAATTGCAATATCCCACAAAGTCCACGAGAGACATTTCGATCCCCAACTACAACAGGACTAAAAGCTGAAAATCCAGAACGGGGATGATCAGATGAGTTCAAAGACTCCTTTATTGAAGATCCTGACACTGGACCGAGATCAATGTTTGCCTCAGTGAAGAACTGGATTCCAATAACATGAGTTATTGTCTCATCATCTCCATATATAGGAGTAAGACGCAGTCTGTTCATTAATGGAGATCCATCCTTTCTAAAATTCAACAACTCGCCTTGGAATTCAATTCCCTCCTCAAGGCATCTCCGTATTTCAGAAACAACAGTGGAATCCACCGATGGGTGTCGTCTTTTCGCAAATGGCCCTCTACATTGCAAGAAACGGCTGAAACAAATTACACCAAAATTTTCAGAGCAAAGCAGAACAACTTATAACAATCAGTAACTGATCACAAGATTAATAGGAGTAATTATAATTTCTCTTTCCACAATAAATTTTATGGGCAGCAAGGTGCATAACTTAAATAGAGACAATAAACAAAAAACTACGAGGTAATTTTTAGAAAGTAGGATACAATATCAATAATATAAGATGGGGAGTAGGGGGTATTGGCTTTCAAATTTAAAATGATGCTCCACCAATGGGAGCAAAGAACGCAAAATATACAAATAAAAAATTCTAAAGCAAAGTGGAAACACAAAAAATACTCATCATCAGGGCATCACTTTTAGCTCCTCCCTTGTTCCATTGTGCAGTTACAATTAATAAGCATAAAATCACCAAGATATACGGATGGAAACTTTAGAGAACTCACAATCACCAAGGGAAGTAGAAATTAGCCAGAAATTCAATAGTTTATTAAGCCAACCCAATTTTAGTGCATCACAAAACATTTAATATACTTAACAGAGCAGTGGCTAAGACATGCTAAACAAAACAAAGTTATTGAACACTTCAACAAGGATAAAGTGAGATGTACAGCATCTCTAGATCACATGGCCAACTATCAAAGTAGTTTCTTAGTGCATCACAAACTTGAGCCATGCATAAATGATACAAAACCATCCAAAAGAACATAAGCAATGTGCTTATAAACACAAGCAACAAAATTATAACACAAGATATTAGCTAAAAACAAAGAAAGCCTCCTCAGGGAAAACCAAAGTGGCAAAGGCCTCTTATGAAGATGTGGATCAAAGATGCAAAACTGCTCAAGAACATTTAGTGGTTCAATTAAACAGATTACACTAAATAAGTCAGAAATTGGTGTAGCTTACAAATATAGAGCAATAGTAATCAAATATAATGGATAAGATCATCAGACATTTGCTCCAACTTAAAATTTAGACAAACAATGAAAGAATTATTTTTACAGCCACAATTTAATAATTCATTCTATCCAACCGCATTGTTTATTCTTCCAATTCCATCAAACTAACAAAATCTCTATCATGCTTGTTCAATCATCGATCATTTGAATTTAAAAAGATGACAAATCAACACACTTGATACAAACCTCCAATCCCTAATCTCAAAATCACTATAATAAATTCAGTGATATGCCATCAAAAAGATATCACACATCCAAAGGTATAAGCTAGTTAAATACCAAGAGTGAAACATCAGATTGAAGGTTTCTAGTGTGCATAACATTCCATCTCAAAGTTCACCCCAAAACTCCTTAGTTACTTTCTAGATAATAAGCAGCAGACTTGATATGATAAGCATGTTACGCTGCCTGAGAGGAGCATATAACCATTAATCAACAAATTCTGCCGAAAGAGAGCTAAAAAAACAAGTATATTACATGTGCACTCAAATCATACACAAGCCAAAAGCAGCATAAAAGAAAAGTTTGAGGAAGTAGAAAAGGTTAAAGGGACTGACCAATTGCGGCCAAGAACTTCCTCGGCGCGATAGCCAGTAACCATTTCAAAGACGGTATTAACATAAATGATGGGATGTTCAGACTCTAGAGCATCGGTGACGACGAAGCCGCAAGGAGCCGTTTGCAGGGAGTCGGGAATAGGGAAAGGAAAAGGGGCGGCATCGTTGAGAAGGAAGGCGTCGTCTTCGTCCCCACTGAGATCAGAATTACTATCCCACTCCATATAAGTGTAAAAGAAGGGGAATCGAGGCGGAAACAAGGATTGAATAATGATGAGTGGTGAGCAATGTTTCGGGGAATTAAGCTAAGGCCTTTTTGGGGAAGGAGAGGGAGAAGAGACACTTGTCTGTCATGTGGGATGTGGCAGTCCAAATATCTGCCCAAGCTTTCGCTTTTGGGCCTTTTTGGTTTTAGGATTTTCAGTTTTTCTTCTCCTAACTCCTTCCCCCACACCTTTCTACGCTGCAATTTTTTTTATTAAAAAATATATATATTAAACCAAGTACCTCATTAAAAAATTTCTATTAATTTAAATGAAAAAATAATAACTAATAGTATTATAAAACAACAAAATTTATAAAGGAATTACATCCACGTCAAAGCAAAAAGCGAACAAAGCAACAAACTAAAGCTACTAAACAACTACACAGCTATATCAGCCTCGCTAAACAGACTGCTGCCCGATTTCTTTTATGCCTAATATGGTCGAACCTCAATTTTCATGGGTACTTACACCATTTCACGATATGAATAAGAACGGTAGGAGCACTCTATCGCCTTGGCGAATCTAACGAATCGCATTTAAACTATCAGACTTAATTATAATCTTGCAAAAACCAATCTTCCAAGCACAGTGCAAACTAATCAACATATCTCAATGCTCACCGAACAAATACCAACAATCTTGTTAAAACCAAAAATTTAGGTACCATCTTGGTGCTTTAACACACCCCACAAGCGAACGAGCCATCAGCACTCTATTGCGCTGCGTCCACGTTGAGCTTAATCCACCCTAGCTCAAGAGGCGACCATCGAACGGGCTACAACGGGGCAGCACTATCTAAACATTGCTTCAGCTCGCGATGACACCATAGCCGCCCTCGACATCGTAACAAGGCGCTCACTTCTCTCAAGAATCGATTTGAATTATCTAATTCTAAATTAATAAAAAAATTCTATTTTATGCAATATAATTTTGGGATATATTTAAAACAATTTTACACTGCAATCTTAAATTTTTAAGGATAAAAATCATATGTACTTTAACTATGCTTTTTTGGTGTTTATTTTAAAAAAAAAAATAGGTTTAGAAATTATATGTTAAAATTAGAGTTTTTGGTTAGGGTTTAAGGAATTAGGGGTAGATTGTATTATTTAGAGTTTTGTATGTGAAATTTAGGGTGATTTAAAATTTAATTTTTAGTATTTTTTAATGTGGAGCATAGAGGGTTAGGTCTAGAATTTATTGGTCTAATATTTAATAAACAAAAGTTAAAATATTTTAGAAACAACACTCTAATAAATAGCAATGATAAAAAATTGTCATTTTTTGTTGTCCTTTTGTTTTTCAGGTTTTGCCCTAATTAACTTTGACTGATTTATGTCGCACACTTAATTTTAGAGGGTGAATTTTTCAGCATAAATTTTTAACATATATGTAACTTTGAACCCAGAATATACTTAAACAATATCAAATCACTTACTACTTAGATTAACCTCACTGATAATTAAATTTGTAATTGACTTAAACTTTTTATTCTTTTAAAATGGATTGGAATTTACAAATGAAAGTTAGTTATTAATTTATTACATTTACCAAACAGTAATTATTATATTTTTAAAATATGATTAGTTTTACAAAATTATTGATTCTGAATGATATTTTAATTATTAAACTAACCAAAATAAAAATATCAACAAAAGTATATGAAAAATATTTCTTTTGTTATCGAAATAAATGTGTTTCGAAATCCTAAAAATAAAATGTAATAGCAATTAGCGATTAAATTAATGGTGTTCATCGGTACTCGTCGTTTGTGGTATTTATCGGTACCCATCCATAATACTTAATACATTCACGTTGTAGATACACAAAATATTATATATTAGTATATAATTACACAGTGCCGTGGGTGTGTATACTTTGGGGGAAAAATTGGAAATGAGAAACGGCCCACTTAAGTCTGAAGTGAGACGAGTAAAAGAAGAGGTGGATAAGGATTCCCGACTTCCCGTCTCTCTTCAAAGCGCTGCCGGAATTTAGGGTTTCTAATTTCAATCTCAATGGGTAGACAACTGGACCCCGATATCTGCGCTTGCATTGTTGAATTCCTTGCCCGGGATTCAGTCGACGATGTGTTGTTGAAGAAACTCATCAAAGCTTTCCCGCCATTTACCCCTCATCCTTGCTTGGAGAAAGCGATGCTTCTCCGTTCCATCCAGCGTGAAATCCAAGCCGGCGAGATTCCCGAGAAAATCCTCGACTATTTGGAGATGATAGAGCGCATCGACAGTGACCAAAGGCTCCCGATCCCCGACTCCATGAAGGAAGCTTACTGCGCCGTCTTACTGGATTGCACCGCCAAGTACTTGGCCGGAGGTCCGAACCCAAACCCGAACGACCGGTTCTCGGATGCGGTTAACAGAATTTGGAGGGACCGAGTTGAAAATCTGGAAAGATCCGAGGCGTCCAATTTGGTTTCCGACCGACTGAGAAACCTTGGGCGTCAAGTGGAGGCTGCGTTTGAGGACGAGGAAGTGCGCCGCTGTTTAATCGCAATTAATACGCGAAAGGACGCCATACTTAGCCTCAGGCTCTACATACGCGAAGCGTTTGCCTCGATGCAGCCGCCGGTTCTTGTAAGAGCGTGCTTGAGGTTCACGTCACGCAAGTAAACTGATTTCTTTATTAGGTACTTATTAGCTATGTATGCAGTACAACATAGCTAAACCTCATCTTAGGCTTTAATTCCCCATGACAAATACTGTGTGCATTTTACCCAGAATTAGGAATCCCGAGTTCAAAATCTGCTTGATGTTCTTCAGAAGTTGCTTTACTTAATAGTCCACTGTGTATGCAGCTAAGTTTGGATGGTCGTTTGGAGTCCTAAAATCTCGATTCAACGGGATTTTTGGCCTCAAACGCCGTGCCCACATTGTTTCTATTCAAAAATTTAAAATTAATTTTGGACTCTAAACGTGATTCTAGGAGAATTAGGGTAAAAGTAGCTGTTGCATTGTGATTTTTAAGAAAAAAAAAACATTCAAACATAAATTACGTTATTTTAAAATTAATTTTACACAAATCAATTATATAAAATCATAAGAAGTTCATCGAATGCAACTGAAGGACTCATCCATCAGATTTTTGGTAGCATTTAGAAATTAACTTCCCATAAACTTGTTGGCAAAGCAGTAAGAAAGGTAAAGTATATTGGTAAAAGAAACAAAGCAGAGTAGGTTAATTCATACGCTGATATATACAAACGATTCCCTTTACTTACTATTGATGATGTATACCAAAACCACAAAAGAGACCTCCCATGTAATTTACACATGAAAACCCAGATTGGGAGAAAGATAGGTGTGGGAGTAAAGGCATTAGTACCCTAAAAATCAAGAAGTAATTGGGGCAGAATTCTTTCTAAATGAATTGCTTCAACCTTGGCACCAGCTTCTGCTTCAGCAACCGTAGCAGCTCGCTGCACTGTCTCTGCCTCAAAATAAATAAATTATTTAAAAAAAAATGAAATCTAATTTAAATTCAGAAATAGGCACACAAAAATAACCTGTAATAAAAATTCGAACAAGTTCGCCACTCAGCTTTAGAGCATTTGGATTAGCTGCAAACAGATTGATTTCATCAATTTTAGATTTATATATACGTGGAAAATAGTAAATGGCAATATGTATAAAAGATGAAAACTAAACGGGAATAACAATTATCGTAGCAAACCATTGTCTAATCGTTGCAGGAAAGCCTATAATATGGATTAGAATAATGTACAATGACAAAAAAAAATATTTGTGAGTAATTATTGAGATTTTTTTAGGAGTCACATTGACTACTAGTGAGACTAATATTAATTTGTACCGTAATGTTAAGCCAAATATTTTTTTAATTATTTATATTCAATTATGTGTTCGACTAATTCAGATAGAGTATTGCATATGTATATTATGAGATAATTTTTTTTTAATCTAATTTGATTAATTCACAACAACTATATTTAGACCTTTGGTGTTGTCAAAGGATGATGAAAATCCTACTTATGCCTCCACACTCAAAATTAAGTTTAGGGTTTAGGGTTTAGGGTTTTAGGTTAAGGGTTATGGTTAGGGTTTAAGAAATTTAGGGCAAGTGTATTTTTTAAGGTATAGGGTGTAAGATTTAAAATTTTAGGTTATGGCTTAGAATTTAATTTTGTTATATTTTTTAGTGTTGGGACATAAGTAGAGACACCGAAAAGAGGCAAAAAAATTTTACATTTGGATGTGAAAAGTATGAGATTAGTTTGGCTCGAAATAAATTACCGAATGTGGGTCGAATCTTCTTTGATGCTCCTGCGCCAATCTACAATTAAGATTAATAATATTAGTGAATGAAATATAGAAATGTGAAAGAACAAATCACTGTTACCAGTTACCTCGTGATCCATGGCGTCGGTGTTTTGAAATCCGGTTCCTCCGCGCTCTGGAATCAAAACACCAAAATTTTTTGTTTTAAGTTGTGAATTGAGGCTAAAATGGAAGGAGAAAATGGTGAGAACGATGAGATTGCGAAACCTTGAGCTTTTCTGGTCCAAATCTGCTTGAAAATGTCTCTAGTCAAATCCTTGAAAAGGAGAAAAAATACACATTAATGTCAAACAAATTGATTCAATAAGAAAACATTCAGGAAAATGATACAAAAAAGGATGAGATTACCGGTTCAAGAAAGGGAGTTTCATGGTCATCCATGGTGGAATGGATTTGATTTTGTTCTTCGATCTTGACTTTTCGTTTCTTCCTGTCCATCTGAATCGGGTACGGTTGGCTCAAATTGATACGATTTTTAAAAAAATATAAGAAAGGAAGCGGAGGACGAGAAGCCGCCATAGCTCAGAGCTCAGGGGTAGAGCGTAACTCTTGTGAATTGAAGGGCCCATAGTTTCATGCACATTTTTATTTTTTCCCGCATAAATTTTGCTTTTTGAGTTTTGAGTTTAAATATAAGATTTTAATTATTGAAATGGAATTTGGCTCCAAATTTAGCTTTTCAAGTTATTTAGAAGTTTTGGTTGGAAAATATTAATTTAAAATTAAAATATATATTAAAATAAAAAATTCTATTACATCCTTAAACTAATTGAGTTTAAATATGGATGACAAAATAACCGTCCAAGTTTAGTCTCGACCCGACCCAATAAAGTTAAATTTTTTAAATTAAAAAATTAGGTTCGAAGCAGGGCGGGGCGGGTTATTGATAAAATAAAGAGAATCAAGAGGGAGTGAAGGAGGAGGATGCTGAGTGCTGAGGCTGAGCAAGTGTTAGGGAGCTGAATTTGACAGGCTTGCTTGATTGAGGTGGTTTGTTGGTAGGAGTTTGATTCGGACTTTCCAATCCAATCACCTTTGCCTCTACTCTCTAGTCTCTAGCCCAGTCTAAGGTTGGATAATGGATGACACACCATCTCTTGCATCAACATGGGCTACTCCATTGCAAGTATTGATCCATTAGGATCGCAAGAAATTTAAACTTTAAACTTGCACTATATCATCTTATGTATAATTGAGATTGATGAGTGGGTAGACAATGGTGGTGAGTAAACATATTCGATGGACTTTTCCAGCTCTGATGAATACTTTCTTTGACCTCCTACAGGAACAATGAATAATTCCAGACAATGTCATAAAAAAGCCCATGATATGACATGTTTTGGAATATCTTTTACAATATGATTCGCTGTTAGTATTAGTTCAATTTGCTTTAGACCTACTTAAAACAACTCATCAATTATGTATTTGATTCCTAAAATCTAGAATTAATAGATAATATAGATTATTTCTTTTGGGTTTGAATTGAATGTGAATGTAAATTAATGCCGTCCAAGATGTTCCACAATGAAAGCAAGTGTGTCCGTACAGGTACAGTCACATTAAGTTTGAATTAGTCCGTGCTAAAAGTAAAATCATGACAATGACCGATGGCAATTGGCATGTATTTAATTAATTATGTAACCCTTTTCTCGGCCATGAGCCAAATCACCCTTTTAACGCTGCCCCTCGCAAAAGGTGATGAGTCGTGCTTAAAATCGGCGAGGTTAATGTTGGAATCAGAAAATAGACAAAATCCAGGAGCTTCAAAAATGCATGATTCCTTCCTCTAGACTCTAGTGGAGTTGTTCACGACTCACAAATCATAATGATTTGGCCTGTTTTACAACATCCTGCACTGCTTTATTATTCTATCAAATGAAGTAATAAATAATTTCAGTAGAAAAAAGAATGTTGTTCTTCTTAGTAGATACAGGTCGGAACAATTTGTTAACAAGGTGTACATGAGTTTAGCCTTTCCACAATTGAATGGTATGTAAGCTAATGTCATTTTGTTTTTGTCCTCGTGTGTTAATGTGAATGTATGATATCTTCATGCTAGAAAAGGGAAATTTAAAGAAGAAATGGAGGATGGTGCAGTGGCAGCCTTATCCTTTGTCTCGAAACTGGAAAATGGAAATATATTAAACCCGATAAGGGTGGGTAAAGAAGAGCAATAGAATGGTGTGGAGCCCCTGAAATATTTGCATTAGCAAGAGAATGGCACTTCCCACTTGTGCAAGTGGAATTCATTGTGTACTTTCCATTTTCTCTTGAAGACGTTGGATGATTCAAAGTATTCCAACCACAAAGGCCATTGCAGATGATATAGGCTGCCTTTACAACACACATGGTGCTGAAGAATATGTGTAGCTGTTCATTATTAAAAACAAACCCATGCTGAGTTGAGTTCTCAAGAATCTCCATTCTCCATCTAGGGGAGATGCCAATAATTCCTTCACTTCTTTCCACTTCAATCCAATCCTTTTTCTTTACTGTTTTTAATGGTTTAGGGTTCACCTTTTTTCGGTCATACCATTTAGGTGGGGACCTTGCTTCAATTGTTTTATCATTTATGGACGGCTGACTCTAAATTCAAGAGCTAAAGTTGACATATTGGAAAATAGGACGGTTCAGCTTGATATAGGATTCAAACACGACATGCCATTTGGAATTGGATAGCTCTTTCCCATGTTTCAATTTCAAATATCTTTGTGATCTAACCGCATCCCCACCACTTCTTCCGTTAATTATTATAGAAAATGTATTCGGTCCTATTGACCGACTAATCTTTCTCGAATATTCTATAGATTCGTTACGAGAGTCATCCCTTAAATTCAATTTACTCTACTTAGAATGACATAATTTAAACGTTGAATACGATTTATAATGTCTTTAGGTATAGATCATATAATTTAATATATTGAAACTTATAATTGATTCATGTAATTAAACCTAGAGAATAAGATTCTGTCTTAAGTGATCAGGTTTGAGGGGTGAGGGACTTGAGATAAATGCATGTTCTATTGTTTCTTCCATGTTATTGTGAGTTTTCATACCCCACTTGCATGCATGCACTTACTTCACTTGAAAATGATTTCTGATTTAATCAGAAAGTGAGTAAAAAGGATCTTAATCACTGCCAGAACAAATGATCTGGGTAATACCCTAAATCACCCGATTATATGTATTAATAATAGGTTTAGGCTCATGTCGACCGTCCAGGGTCAACTGTTGCAGAATTCTAGACTTTTTTTTTGTATTTCTTCCACACGGTTTGACAAAATCATGGTCGCATAAAATTTCATCTTTTCACCAAAATGGGATTTACTTCAGCTCTTTGTATTTCTTTTGTCATCAGATCATTATATTAAAAATTTACATTTATTGATTCGGTTTCTGGTTAATAACTAGCACAATATCTAATACCGGTTTTCACTTTGTGTGAACTCGTTAGATGAATAACTTAAATGATTCAAATTGAATGGTCAATGTATGAAAAATTGATGGTGTGAAAACAATAATAGGAGAATAAGAAAGACGGTGAGCGTGGCTAGAAATGAAGGTTTATTCTCACGAGATAGGTGAAAGGTTAGGTGTTAGAGCATTAATCATTGTCACATGAACACATGTTAGCTTGGTTTGGGACTACTTCTATTGTGGAGTTCGCAAAAACTGTCCCCGTATACCAATAATTCATCCGACCCAAACACATGATAAGCCTGAAATAATAGAAATTCGAATGTCATCATGTGCGTATTAATTTTAATCTAGATTAAAAATATTTTAATTATTTTATATTACAATGATAGGTTATAATTCTATTCATGAATGAAAATTCTTCTTCGCCTTCTTGGTGCTCCTACTTATGTGTCAACGCTCAAAATTAAGTTTAAGGTTTAGGGTTAGGGTTTAGTGAATTTAGGGTAGGGTGTATCTTTTAAGGTATATTAGGATTTAAAATTTAAGGTTATGGCTTAAAATTTAATTTTGTAGTATTTTTTAGTGTTGAGGCATAAGTATGGCACCGAAAAGGAGCAATTGTTTTTCAATTTTATTCATGGTATATATGTGTGTGTTACGTAAGAGAAAATTTACCAACAATGATTGAATGCAATGACAATTTTATTTTAGGAAGAACAATTACAAATTTCAAACATAAACTATAAAATAAATACGTAGTACATAAAAAATTTAAGAAAAAAATTTAATGGAGGTAATCCAAGCCAACCCACCATATTACCTACTTTGCTTATTTGTATTGGTGTACATGTTATCATCATATTATTTATAATAATGTTGAAATTGAGGCATCTTAATGCGTAAGCGAGGTTGCCAGAGAAGCATGCTTCATCCAATATGAATATATGGTCCTACTTTGAAATACCTATCAACATAATTGCGCCAACCTTCGTGGATACGTCAAATAGCAACAACAACAACAATTTTTTTACTATGATAATATTTAATTTCGAATAAATAAATAATTAAAATATGAAATACATAAAGTAAGAAATAAAATTATATAAAATATATCAAATTTATACAACATGATTTCTTAATACGCGAACAAAATCTGATAAAAATAGTACATCTTTGAGTCAATTTTATTTCTGATGGCTATTTGGCCTCCCAAAAATAACTAAACCATAAAATTAGTTTTGTATTTTAAAACTAAGTGCTACCATGTAATTCAAGGTTCTTTTATCACAGTATATTTATCCCATTGGTATGCTGAATCTTTTATTGATATCAGAATTTAATATTTTAAAAAGTTACATTTTTTTGAAGAGTTAAAAATTTACATAAGAAATCGACATATTACGTATTTCAAATAAACAGAGCAATTATTATTTTTTTTACTAGAAAACCGGGCTTCATTTATTATAAATAAAAAGTAAAAAGACAACAACCCAAAAACGTGTCATAAAAGACATCGTCTCGGGCAGATAAAGCATCAGTACAATAAAGGCAAAAAACCCAAGCGGCAAAACAAAGAAACCAAAGCAGAGAAGCAACTAAAACTATGAAGAAGCCGGTGAAGAAGACTCAAACTCCCTTGGGCAAGCAAAAGCTTCGTTTATCAATGAAGAAGACGGGAGGCAGAGCGGCGCAGGACGGTAGATCGAAAAACGCCCAAAGAAAATCCTGCTAAAATCAAGGATTAGCCCTGATTGAGGTGTTGTCGGTCAGAGACCACTGCATGCACGGCGGAAGTCGGGATATCCTCCACCTAGTACCTGTCAACTGATTCCAGAGATGAGTCACCGGCGATTAGATGGGCAACACGGTTAGATGCCCTCGGAGCGAAATCAAAGCGGCAGATACGCATTAACCTAGCCTTCTCCTTAATGTCAAAGATAAGAGCACTAAGAATGGATAGATCTGATTTCTTACTCTGTAATTTTCTGATAACCGTTAATGAATCCCCTTCCACGATTGCAGAGTCAAAACCCAGATCTAGCAAAAGTTCAATCGCATGTAATGCTGCGAAGGCCTCCGCCAGAAACGCCGATGACACATGAGGTGTAAACCGTCGGCAAGCCCCCAGCACCTCACCTGCAAAGTCTCGAATAACGACCCCAGACCAGGTCGACTTTTCAGTTGCAGAGAAAGACGCGTCAAAGTTGGCCTTGACCAAATTTGGGGAGGGTCTCTGCCAAAACTGCTGCTTCACATTCGGTACATTTCCTTGCAGCTTAGGTAACAGATCTTCCAATTCCTTGCAGTATGAATTGATGAAAACACATATCTGTTGATACGACTGTTGTGTATGATCATGAACATGTTTATTCCGTGCATGCCAAATGGACCATAGGATAATAACTATTAAAACATGTTTGTGCACTGGTAAAGATTCGAATAACCAGGATAGCCACTCCTTGAAAGGCATAGCATTAACCTGGATAGGCCAAAAAATCTCCAAAGAAGACCAAACCATACTAGCATTATAGCACTCACACATAGCATGTTCTACTCTTTCACTTGCTAGGTTGCATAGAGGACAACTCGGATTAGAGATAATACGTCTACTGTAGAGACAATATCGAGTAGGAACAAACTGCCAGATTAACCTCCATACATGTATCTTGATCTTTTGAGGACATTTTATTGCCCACAAGCGACTAAACAGTTTAGTATCTGAATTAAAGGCTTGATCACCTTGCATTAGGAGGTAGTACCCACTGCGTACAGAGTATACACCAGTGGAATCTCCACCCCATACCATTTCATCCCTCAAACCCTCTTTAGAAATAGGAATACTCAATATAAGGTCAGCTTCAGCCTGACTAAAAGTACTATAGATAAGATCAACTTTTCAGCTCTTAGTTTCCGGGCAAATCAAATCAGAAACCTTACTCAAAGAGGGAACCGTAGGGGAGGATATGCGTGAAGGAGCAGCACTTGGGATCCAGCAATCATCCCAAATAGAAACGAGACGGCCATCCCCAACCCTCCATCTAATACCCTTCTCAAGCAAACCACGAGCACTCTATACGCTCCGCCAAATAAGAGAAGGATGAGAACCAAGCCTAGAATTTGTGAAAGTAGAGCTTGGATAGTACTTGGCTTTGAAAACACGACTAACCAAGGAAGTCAGATGTGTTAATAAACGCCAAGCCTGCTTTGCTAACAAAGCTACATTAAATTTAGCTAGGTCCCGAAAGCCTAAGCCCCCACTTTCTTTTGGTTTACACAAAAAATCCCATGAACACCAAGACATTCCACGCTTATTGAAAGATTTCTGCCACCAATACTTTGCAAAAATCCTTTCTAAATCCTTGCACAACGTCTTTGGAAGGAGGAAAACGCTCATAGAATATACCGGAATAGCCTGCAGTATGGACTTGATAAACACTTCTTTACCTCCTGGGATAGAGGATGAGTGCACCAGTTTCTGATCTTGGAATTCACTCTATCAAATAAATTTGAGAAAGCTTCCCTTTTGTTTATGCCCACCATAGTCGGAAGCCCCAAATATTTTTCTAAACAAGTAGAGTGTCCAACTTCAAGTATACGTTTTACATCGCTACGATGCTCTTCAGAGGCGTTCGAGGAGAAAAAAACCCCAGACTTATCATAATTAATGACTTGCCCGGAGCACAAACTATACTCATTTAGAAGCTGCTTGAGTTTCATTGCCCCCTCTGCCGATGCTTCACCGAAAATCAGACTGTCGTCAGCGAATAAGAGGTGGGTAATGACAGGAGCATATCTATTAATGCAATAGCCTTTCAACTGACCAGAAACACAGTTCTGCCGTAACAGTGAAGATAGGCTCTCGCTACAAATCAGAAATAAAAAGGGACTCAACGGGTCACCTTGACGCAGCCCCCTAGTTGGAGAGAAGCTATCACCAATCGCACCATTCAACACCACTGAATACGTTACCGAAGAAATACAACGCAGCACAACATCAATCCATCTTTCCGCAAAACCCATCTTCAAAAGGACCTTTTGAATAAAGCCTCATTCCACACGATCGTACGCCTTTGACATATCCAATTTTAAAGCAAAGTTGCTAACTCGACCCGTTCGCTTTGATTGTAAAGAATGAAGTACCTCGTACGCCACCATAATGTTGTCTGAAATTAAACGTCCCGGTACGAAGGCGTTTTGTGATTCATCAATACAATCTGGTAGAACAGACTGAAGGCGGTTCGCAATCATTTTGGATACGATCTTATACAAGACGTTGCACAAACTAATCGGTCGGAACTTAGTCATAGATGTCGGGTCTGAAATCTTGGGAATTAAAGCAATCCGGGTATGGTTTATACTCCCCACGTCATGCTCACCTGCCAGCACGCCAATACAAAAATCCGACACATCGTTACCAACTATATGCCAGAAGCGTTGGTAAAACAACGCACCCAAACCATCTTCTCCCGCCGCTTTAAGTGAACCCATTGACTGAATAGCTTGGAAAACCTCCTCCTTGGAATACGGACTCATGAGAAAAGCATTCGAAGCATCTGATATATGATGGTTAATACCATCTAAAATCACCGAGGCGTCACCAGTGATACCCGAAGTAAATAAAGACACAAAGTAATCATGGGCAGTGCGCATCATATCTTCTGGAAAAGAACTAACCTCACCATTCGCATTAGCCAAACTCCGAATACGGTTATACCGTTTCCTTTGGGATGCATGCCGGTGGAAAAAAGCCGTGTTATTATCACCGTTGCGGAGCCAATTCGCCCGAGCTCGCTGCTCCCAAAAGAGTTCAGACTTGTCCATCTCCAAGTTCAAAGCTAACTTGACTTCAAGCATTTCTTCTAAGACATCATCATTCGGTTGGAGTTCCATCAGTTGTTCCAACCGTTTAGTCAGACTCTTAGCAGTAAACTTCCGAGAGGCGCGTAAACGCCGAAACCACACGTCAAGACCCTTACTCACATAACGCAACTTGTCTAAAAAAGACCCCCCAGCCTCAGCCCAAAGACGTTGAACCTCTGGCTCACATGTATCTTCCACAATCCAGGCAGCTTCAAATTTAAAGTGCCAAGTCGGCACAGAAGCTGAGGTTGCATTTGTATTAAGTAAAAGGGGGCAATGGTCAGACCATGAGTGGGCCATATGTGTTAGAGTAAAGTGCGGAAACAAAGACCACCAAGCCTCATTCGCAACTCCCATATTCAATCTCTCGCGGATGTTCGTCGACTCGAACTTTCCCTTCTCCCAGGTGAACCATCTACCCTGATAGCCAATGTCGATTAAGGAGCAGTCATCTAAAGCCATTCGGAAAGCGTCCATCTGACGCTGACTACGCAGAAGCCCTCCTATCTTCTCGAAGGAAAAGAGTAATTCGTTAAAATCACCTATCACAAGCCATGGAACCTCAGACAAATCATCAAGCTGTCGAAGCAAATTCCAAGACTCACCACGGTTCTGCTCCTCCGGTGCTCCGTAGAAACCAGTACAACGCCATCGACTACCATCGCTATCCTTAGTAATCAATACATCAATATGACGATCCGAAAAAGAGCGAAGTGAGACATCACAGTCGCTTCTCCATGCAAGACACAAACCACCACTACGACCTCGAGCCCCAACATCAATACCATTGGGGTAACCACACTTTCGTCGAACCTGTTCCATCTTATCAGACTGCAATTTTGTTTCAATGAAGAAAATCACAGTCGGGTGGACATCCCTCAGCCAATGCTGGAGACGTCGAACTGTCCGAGGCCTCCCCAAACCTCGGACGTTCCAACTGATTATTTTCATGGCTCCCGGCGGGCCTGCGAATCCAGGCCGGCCGATGTAGAAGGGGAGTTAGAGGGAAAAACCGGAGAAGCATCTTTTTTCACAAAGCTCGTGCTGCTCCTTGGCCGTTTAAGGCCTTCCGAGTGAGATATGGGAGCATCCTCATCTACCGCAACCATATCTGTATCATAACACACCAAGCCCACATCAGCTGCAATAACAGGCCCAAGACCGAAACCCATCATAGCCCTGCTTTTATTAGGTGTAGGCGTAAATTTTGTAAATTTGCCAACTAATGGGCAATCAGAAGGATTTTTTGTAACTGTCTGGTCGGCATCTGTAGCGGGATTTGGGGGAGTTAAATTCTCCTTTCCCGGATAAGGGCTAATCTCTAGGCGAGAGATACGCGATCGGCCGCCATCCTCCTCCCGTAACCATGGGCTAGTCGGAATACCTCTACGCCGAGCTGGAGCACGCAACGAAGCATCCCACTGGAAAGGAAGGTCCTGGTGATCCTTTAACACTCGAAGTGGACAGAATCCCTCACCATGTCCCAACTTCCCACACCGAAAACAAAACAACTTCAGTTTTTCATACTGAAAGGTAACATAAACACTGCCCCCAGACGGCAGTAAGATTTTCTTCCGGCGTTTTAAGTACTTATGGAGGGCAACCCGAACACGAATGCGCATGCAACCCTTCAAACCTAAAGAAACAGAATTGGAGTCATACTCCGGAAAAACTCCAATGAAGTCTCCGATCTTCTTAGCAACAGCCTCAGAGACAAAACCATTTGGCAAATCATTCACTCTAATCAAAAAATCCACAGAATTAAGAGGCACAACCTTTGGTTCCTCATTCGGCACTAACCTATGCATCACCAACAGATGGAAATTAAAATACCATGGGCCATCCACTTCCACCCGATCTGCATCAATCGAGTTATAAAATCGGAACAAATAACGCCCTTCTCCCAGTTCTGAAATAGCGATGCCGCCTATCGGATGCCAAACGTTCGCTAGCGTAGCCTTCATCGATGTAAAATTAACCGTGCTGGATGTAAAAAAGGAACCTACAAAACAAAATTCAAAGGAGATTGGTTCGATCGCACTCTCAATCCCCACCACAAGAGCAGATTCCTCTTCCTCCTCCTCAATAGAGAGCTCTGCCAACACTTCCTCCACGGTTGCCATAAAAACCAAAGAAAAATAAACAAAACCACAAAGTAATCGACCGGAAAGACGAGAGAGTTACGAGAGAATAGCAAGGAAAACGATCAGAAACGAAAACTAATACTGGGCAAAAGCCAGAGAGAAAATACTGGGCAAAAGCCAGAGAGAAAATAAACAAAGCAATTATGAGTCATAAATCATGATGGATATTTCATTTTTTAAATTTGTTTCTATTGTATAATAAATGCATGTTACTATAATTATCTATAATTACGTGTATAATCATATATGTAACTATCAAAAACATATATTATATGTACTACAAATTAGAAGAGCAAATCGATTTCTCTTCCAAAGCATGTTAATTCAATTCAATTAGCACCATTAACGGCACGCCCTTTCTCTGTATAATTTTCCTTTTTTTATGCATAATTTTCGTTAGTCAAAATGACGATTGATTAGAAATTCGAGGTCGTCAAATAACGACAACTATAATTAGCACAATTTTTGGTACTGCTAATTATCCATTTTCAATCCTTAATCATGTTTTTTATTTGTTAACGTCAATCCTTAATCATGTTTGATTCAAAGAACTTGCTCTTCTTCATTTATTTTATTGTCATATTTAAAAACGTTCACTAACAAGGTTGGTTTTGGGTGTCATTGATAGAAAGAAACCAATTTATTGATCTATCTCACCACGCAAACTTAATTTTGGCATTGCCCATGTATTAATTATTATATACTCCTAATTTAAAATGTTAGTAAAAGAAACTCTACAATTGTATCACTGTCATAAAAATTCATAAAATTTTACTCTTAAGTAAATACAATATCATTCCAATGTTTTTTTCTTTTGAATATTGTGGTAAATTGCAAAGTAGTCTCTATTTTTTTTAGTCTCTTGAAAATGCACACACACCATGTGAACTATGTTGCTCGAACTCGAATTACTTATAAGGAACAACTACATCTTTTCTTAGAGTAATTAAATCCCAGATAATATTTTTGAACAAAAATCCTAGATAAAATTAAATAAAGATAAAAGAAGAAACATTTGATTAGAAAATAAAACCATTAAAAAAGCATAAGGAAAAGGACATGGACCAAAGACCTGCTTCTCTGTCTCTTTCGTTGTCAAATGTGTACATTAACATACAATACAATTAGTCAATTACAACGCTTCTACAACAAGTGTCCAATGTCCCAATTTGTATATCAAAACTCAAAAGAGGAGATTCTAATTTTTAAAACTTAGCGGTCAGGTCGGAGTAGGCTTCGGTATGACACGTGTTGGGAAATGGTTGGGAGTTTTATATCCAGTAATTGTGAGCGCAGCGAACTCTTTCCGGAAAAACGGTCCTAGTGGCTATGATTATACTAATACATAGAGTGATAGAGATAGGTTAGGTCTTAGGTGTACTGCCTGCTACTTGCTGCACAGAGTTAACTGTCGCACACCACTCATCGGCACATTCCCCTATAACCTACACCCTTTCCGTTTTCTTTTGGATTCTCTTTTAGCAACAATACATTCAAAGGTTAACGGTCAAATATATACTTTAAACTATGCTCTTTTATTATCATTTAGGTGCTTAAATTATTTTTTGACTAAATAGTTGTTTAAAGTTTCATTACGTGACTCATTTAAAGTTTGTCGTTAATTTTTACTGTTAAATATCACGTGTCATTTCTAAAAAAATTCAAAAGTATATTAAAAATAAATAAAACTAATTAATTTTAAAAAATCTTTAAATTTTTCAGATTTCACAAAACAACCCCCAATTTCAAAATTCTTAACTCTCAAAACCTAAATCTCGATTTGGGCCGATTATGTCGTTGGTTGTCACGCTGCCGCCCACCACATCGGTTATCGGACCATCATGACCATTTTAACCACCACCCCATCGTCAAAAATCGACCGACGCCGTGCAAGTCGACAAAATTGTCGAATGATTTTTTCGAACGATTCAGGACGAACGACGATAGGAGGGGAGATGAACGGCGTGTGGGTTATTCGGCGAGGTGAGGGTGTTTTATTCCATCGCTGGCAACGTGGCCGCTGCAGACGAGAGTGGTCGAATTTTGGGGTTTAGGAATTTAGGGACTATTTTGAGAAATTTTAAAAAATTTAGGATATATTTGTGTTTTTTATTTTATTTTATTAATTTTATTTCTTTTTAATATAATTTTAAATTTTTCAGAAGGTGACACATGACATTTAACGATAAAAATTAACGAAAAACTTTAAATGAATTACAAAATAAAACGTTAGACGTCTATTTAGCCCGAAAAATAATTTAAACACTTAACTAATAAAAAATTATAATTTAGACATTTATTTAACTATTAAACCTGCACTAAGAAAACACTTCATTACCGAATTTTTTGCATGCCCGTGACTGTGTGCGACTGTTTTTTTAAGCACTTGGGTATTTTTTTATTAAACAGATCTTTAGTTATTAGATAAGTAATTTTGTAGGACTTAAATATATATATATATATATGATATTTGAAGTAGACATTTTCTCTAAAGTTTATATTTAAAGAAATTTTGTTTTTAAGTTAGTACATGAATTAAACATTTCTCTTAAGTTGGTACATAAAATATTCTGCTGTCAAGTTGGTACCGGAACTTTAATTTTAATTCACTATTTTAATATTTTTATTAACATTTTTAGTCCTAAAACTTATACATTCTACCAAGTTGATCCTAATTAAAAATAATTTAATAAACTTAACTTTTCATATTTAAAAAATACATCAATTTAGTCATTTTTATGATACTATCAAACCAAGCGAGTCTATCGGATCAATGCAACAGTTGGATAACTACATTATACGATAAAAACAATAATTTATTGTTAAACTTTTATTATACCATGAAAGTAATATAACATTTATAGGAGGAAAAAATAATTTATGATAATAAAAAAAGTAAATTGATAGAATTTTTTAAATATAGAGGATTAAATTTATTAATTTGTTTCGAAATATGACCAAATTGATAGAATGTATAAGTTTTGGTACCAATTTAGGAGAAAGCGTCTTGTTCAAGTATCTACTTGGGAGCAAAAATTCTTTAGGTACTAAATTGAGAGTTAAAATTCTTTAGGTACCAACTTAGTAGAATGTGTCTAGTTTAGGTATCAAATGTATATTTAAACAAAATTTAATGTAAATTTTAAAGACATTATTACTAAATTACTTATAGGTCGGTAGAATACTATGTCTAATACGCTGTACTTATGATTAATAATGAGAAACGACTACGTTAATCAATGTTAAGTGATATTGTTCAGAGAAATGTGTTGTTTGGTCTAATAGTGAATAAAAGCACATTCAAGTCATAAAAATAGAATACAATATACAAATTTATATATATATATAAGTTAAGTTAATTACCCCTAACATTTTTGTGCAAAAATAATAATCCTTGACAAAATTTTTAGTCGCCCGTTAAGTTAAGTTAATTGAAATATTAATTAAACTTAAAGTGTTAAAACAATAATTAGGAATTTCTTGATGTAAGAGGTACAGTCGTTCATAGGAATAATTAATTCAGAGCGATAAGAACCGAATGAAAAAGGAGGCGAAATGAAGGGAACAATTAACTAACATTGAACCGACTACCGAGGAGTGGACAAGGCATGTGCGTCCTTACATAACCGCTGATTGCTCCCCGTCCTCAATTAAACTCTTTGTCTTTTACTCCTTGGACTCGACAGTAAGTACCGATTCAGTACTTCATAACCAAAATTATAAACTACTTCTTTCCTATAATTTGTATACGTCTTTCTTTTATTATCAAATTGTAATAGATATGGAATATTGTTTTGTTCTTCCTTGTTATTTATTTAAATTACATGTAAGAACAAAATTAAACACGATATGACTTATGAGTATATATATTCCATTACATAAATTTATGCATTTGAGATTATGCCTGAAAATTGGACAAAAATTTTAGCGGCGGATTCATGAATATTTTTGAGGGTGTGCACACATAAAATATTAAAATTTTACGGTGGACACGAATTATAAAAAGTAAAAAATTTAAAAATTAATTTACAAAAATTAAAGCTAAATGATGAACTTTAAAAAGTTCACGGTGGGCACCAATAGCATACATCCGTAGGACCGCCACTAAAAATTATGTCCTTTTTGGTTCGCTAACGCTAAAAAAAACAAACAATAAGTCTTAACCTAATTTTTAAATATTAAATTTTAAATCTTAAATTTTATCCATAATCTTAAACCTAAGATTTTAATTATAAATTATAATGAAGGGCACAAAAGGGACAAACTTTTCGATCGTATATTTCTGGTTTAATGAAATTTTATTTTTTTTCTATAAAAAACGAGAACAAAAAAGAGAGTTGAGAATGTTCAAATTTCGAAATTACCATGCCAGCTCTGGTATTAGAGTAAATTTTGATAGGAAAAAAATATTAATAAATGGTAATCGACCCATTTGGAAATTACCATGCAAGGAATGTAGTATTAAAATGCGAGGTAGAGGCATGATTCCATGAATGGTCAGATGCTGAACTATACACGTACGAACCGACAACTCAGCCGGTAGGAAGGCAGAGAGAAAATTGAAGAAAGAAAGAGTAGTGAAACTGAAAGCATAGGCAATGACCAAAAATGAAAAAAAAAAATAGGCAAGGCCCCACCACCTATAGCCTAAACAGAGTAAATAGATGGGGCCAAAGCCAAGGTTTTTATTGTATGACAATATTCGCCTCACTTCTCCCCTCTGTGAATTGCTCGCTATCTATATAAAAGCCCACCCTTCATTCTCTTCTCCGTAGCAAACCAAAAGCCTCAAGAAAAAAAAAAACTCTTTTCCCCCACCCTAAGGCCTTACCCCAGACTTTTGTTTTCTGGGGATTCTGGAAATCTGAATCAATGGTCTTTACTTTCTCACCCAAATCCAAATCTCTCTCTTCATTGATTTCATTGTTGTAGGAGATTTGTTCACTACTTTGTTTAAGACCTTTTTTTGTTAAGCTGCTGTTTGCTGTTGGAAAGAAACCATGGGTGCTATCAGTCTTGAAGAGATCAAGAACGAGACTGTTGATCTGGTAACTATATATTCTCATTTCTCTTCCATTTTCCTTCTTGTGTTTCATACTTGTATATGAAAGCTTCTCATTTTTTTCCTTAGATATCGAAATCTTATGTTTTTTTTTTTTGCCAAGCTGTAATGAGATCCACTAGGGGCAGTGTTCTTAGTTTTAGCCGATGCTCATGTTAGTACTTAGTAGTGTTCTACCACTTTCGTCTGCCTTTCCCCACACCACTCCTTTTTGTGAGTCACGTAGTGGGGGATTAATAGACTTTCCTTCTCATTTTACCCTGAAATCAAATCTTAATAAAAGCAGGGGGTTTTATAGGGAAAATACAGATTTTTGTTAACCAGTGGATTTCCGCTTTATAATCCTTGAGATATTTGTTAACGTATTATCTATATTATTTATGGCATAATATTGTATTAAAGGTAGTATTTGATCTATTTCAAAAAAAGTAGTATTTGATCATTTCATTTTTAAAATAAAAGTTAATAAAAAAACTTTACAAAACAAATATGAAATAAACACTCAAATTTACCTAGACGGTCTCTTTATTAGTTAAGTCTAGGGACAAAGCCATGTTGTGGTTTGGAGGGACTGTTGACTCTTCTAGTTTTTTTTCTTTCTTAATAGCATTTTAGGTCTTTTAGTTTAATTATCAGTGGCTTTGTTCCTTCTAATTTTTAGATTTAAAGTCTTAACAAACTCTTGTTGCTCTCAATATTTGATCATAGCTTATTCAAATCCAACTCACTTGTCATTTTCTTTTACAAAATATTCACCCCTTGTTGATTAAGGTGACTAATCCAAGTAAAAGGGAAGGGATGAGGAAAATTTAAAGATATTTATAGAGAAATGTATTTAATAAATTGTTTCAATAAAAGTTACTATATAAATATGAAGAAAATTTAAATAATTAAAAGTTATATTTAAGACTGTAATACAATAATGAAAAATTTCAAGACTATAATACAATAATGCAATTTTCAAGAAAAAAGGGGGGTCAAATAAAGTGATTATATGGAGTCATGTCATGTGAAACAATTTTTTTTATTTCAACTTGTGTCTTAAAATAAGGGATTAATTATTGGACGTAATGTACGGTGTATGATGTTTGGGTGATAACAATATAGAAATAAAATAGTGTCGGCTTTTTTTTGCTGTAATACCAAACAGGATGGATCTGAACATGTGGAGGAGGAAATGCCGGAGCTGGCTCCATTTAGTTAAATGTTGGACAAACCTACTATATAATTTTTTTGTTTGAATAATTCTTATTTTTTTAATTATTGATTTTAAAATAAAGATGAGCTATTTATCGATCTATAAAAGTCCTTGTATTCATTTTATAATAATCACCCGGAGTAGAAATAAGAGATTTTCATACATGGATAATGGATTTCCTGATTATCTTACTAGTTATTTAAAATCAAACACAAGAGGTGGGGCCTGAGTGCTGACAAGTCACTTTTGGATTTAGTCAACGCATTTTCTTATTTTTGGTTTAGCATCCCAAGGCTACCACTCCACTTCTAGTCTACCCTTCACACGGCCCGTCGGTCATCCTTAGAAAATAGGAGTAATATATTTCGAAATATCTTCATAAATATCAACAGGTTTTAGGTGCTAATAATTTGTGTACGTAAAGCAATGTTTTTATATTCTTTCGCATGTCAATTAATACTGATTATTAAGTATTTTGAACTTACTTTTATATTCTATAACTATAAGTGAATGTGCAAAGGATTAATGCAGTTTAATCATGTTTAAATTCGGCAATTAACCGCAATAATCTATGATCCAAATTCTTTTAAAAACAGAATAAATAGGATGGAAATCTAATATTTACAGGAGAAAATCCCAATAGAGGAAGTGTTTGAACAGCTGAAATGCAGCAGAGAAGGACTGAGCTCGGACGAGGGAGGCAGCAGGCTTCAGATTTTTGGACCCAACAAATTAGAAGAGAAGAAGGTAGGTTCCCATTATACAGACTACAGTGGCCTATCATTGCATTTAAAATTGGTGACAAGTCATAATTTCTAATTCTAAATGAGCAGGAAAGCAAATTTCTAAAGTTTTTGGGGTTCATGTGGAATCCGCTGTCATGGGTGATGGAAGCTGCTGCAATCATGGCCATTGCTTTGGCTAATGGTGATGGGAAGCCCCCGGATTGGCAAGACTTTGTTGGTATTGTTTGTTTGTTGGTAATTAACTCTACAATCAGTTTCATTGAAGAAAACAATGCTGGCAATGCTGCTGCTGCTCTTATGGCTGGTCTTGCCCCCAAAACCAAGGTATACATTTTCATGATGTCTAACAGCTATTTTAGTAATTTGATGGTTTATTCTCTCTTCTGAATATGCTGACATTGATTGTGAGTTTGTATAGGTGCTTAGGGATGGAAAATGGAGTGAACAAGAAGCAGCGATTCTGGTTCCTGGAGACATCATTAGCATTAAACTGGGAGACATTATCCCTGCTGATGCTCGTCTTCTTGAAGGTGATCCTTTGAAGATTGATCAATCTGCCCTTACTGGTGAATCACTTCCTGTGACCAAGAACCCTGGTGATGAAGTCTTCTCCGGTTCGACTTGCAAACAAGGTGAAATTGAGGCTGTTGTTATTGCTACCGGTGTTCACACCTTCTTTGGTAAGGCTGCGCATCTTGTGGACAGCACCAACAATGTAGGACACTTCCAAATGGTGCTCACGGCTATCGGAAACTTTTGTATTTGTTCTATTGCCATCGGCATGTTGATCGAGATCATAGTCATGTACCCCATTCAACACCGCAAGTACCGGGATGGAATCGACAATCTATTGGTTCTCTTGATTGGTGGTATTCCCATTGCTATGCCCACTGTTTTGTCTGTGACTATGGCAATCGGATCTCACAGACTGTCTCAGCAGGGTGCTATCACCAAGAGAATGACTGCCATTGAAGAAATGGCCGGTATGGATGTCCTTTGTAGTGATAAGACAGGAACATTGACACTTAACAAGCTGAGTGTTGATAGAAACTTGATTGAGGTGTTCGTAAAGGATGTCGAAAAGGAGCATGTTGTCCTGCTTGCCGCAAGAGCTTCTAGAACTGAAAATCAAGATGCCATCGATGCTGCCATTGTTGGAATGCTTGCTGATCCAAAGGAGGTATACCCGTTTCTTCCCTCTTTTGTTTCTTGATTTCAGGAAACGTCCCTTTGGATAAATATTTATGTTCAACATGCTATTCATACAGGCAAGAGCTGGAATCAGAGAGGTGCACTTCTTGCCGTTCAATCCTGTGGACAAGAGAACTGCTTTGACTTACATCGATTCGAACGGTAACTGGCACCGAGCCAGCAAAGGTGCTCCCGAACAGGTAATTTGGTATCATGATTTGCCGCATGTCACCTATGAAATTTATGACTTAATAATTTCATGTGTGTCTACAGATATTGTCCCTTTGCAATGCGAAAGAAGATGTTAAGAAGAAGGTTCATTCTATCATAGATAAGTTTGCAGATCGTGGACTTCGGTCATTAGGTGTTGCGAGACAGGTTATCCTAGTAGACATTCTAATTACTTTTCCTTTTGTTTTAATATTGAAAAGTTCCCTGACCCTTTTTCATTTCTTATACTTTCAGCAAGTGCCAGAAAAAACAAAAGAAGGTGCTGGTACTCCTTGGCAATTTGTTGGTTTGTTGCCTCTGTTTGATCCTCCAAGGCATGACAGTGCAGAGACCATTCGCAGAGCTCTTAATCTTGGTGTTAATGTCAAGATGATAACAGGTAACTGAATCCTTTTACGAGTTCATCTATGCACGTTTCCATCACTTGTACTTCATTCTTTGAAGCAATTACTCACTTGTACTTTTTGCCTTGTGTCCAGGTGATCAACTTGCCATTGCAAAGGAGACAGGCAGACGACTTGGAATGGGAACAAACATGTATCCATCTGCTACTCTGCTAGGTCAAGACAAGGATGCCAACATAGCTGCCCTTCCCGTGGAAGAGTTGATTGAGAAGGCAGACGGGTTCGCTGGCGTCTTTCCAGAGCACAAATACGAAATTGTGAGGAAGTTGCAGGAGAGGAAGCACATTTGTGGAATGACTGGAGATGGTGTTAACGATGCTCCTGCTTTAAAGAAGGCTGATATTGGTATCGCTGTGGCCGATGCTACTGATGCCGCAAGAAGCGCTTCAGACATTGTTCTTACAGAACCTGGACTGAGCGTTATTATCAGTGCAGTGTTAACTAGCAGAGCTATTTTCCAGAGGATGAAGAACTACACTGTAAGTTTCTCCTTCAAACATATTCTAAAGATTGAAGTGGTAGATTTTACAATGAATGACTTTGCTCTCTTTACTTCCGCAGATCTATGCAGTATCTATCACCATACGTATCGTGGTACGTATATAATAAATGACCACATATATAATCATTTATTAATAACTTTAAGTTCCATATATTAATTCATGTCTGGCCTTTTGTTTCTGATTTTGCAGTTTGGATTTATGTTTATCGCTCTCATCTGGAAGTTTGATTTTTCGCCATTCATGGTTTTGATCATTGCCATTCTAAATGATGGTGAGATTTCATGAAGGGAATGGTTATACATAATTCATCTCTTTCTTATGTTCTATATGCTTAACTGGGTTGAAGCATAGTATTAACAGTTTAAAACTAATCGAACTGAATGTTAATCAGGAACTATCATGACAATCTCAAAGGACAGAGTAAAGCCGTCTCCCTTGCCTGATAGCTGGAAACTGAAAGAAATTTTTGCAACTGGAATTGTGCTTGGAGGCTACTTAGCATTGATGACTGTCGTTTTCTTCTGGGTTATGCATGATACCGACTTCTTCACGGTACAGGGTGCCAAAAGTTTGCGGTTCATATTTAGTGAAGGATTCAGATTCAAAGTTTGTATTTAGTCTCTGTTGCCATGAATGCAGGACAAATTTGGAGTAAGGTCGCTAAGGGACAGGGAGGGTCAAATGATGGGTGCTTTATATTTACAAGTGAGCATTGTGAGCCAGGCTCTAATTTTTGTGACTAGATCACGGAGCTGGTCGTTTGTCGAGCGTCCCGGATTGCTACTGGTCACTGCCTTCATTATTGCACAGATGGTAAGAAATTACATTTGCTTATATCTGATTCCGAGTGCGATGATTGTTTGAGTAAAGCTAAAGATGTTGAATTGTGGTGTTCCTTAGGTGGCTACTTTGATTGCTGTATATGCTAACTGGGGATTTGCAAGGATTCAAGGAATAGGATGGGGATGGGCTGGTGTCATATGGCTTTACAGTATTGTGTTCTACATCCCACTTGATCTAATGAAGTTTGCCATTCGTTACATCTTAAGTGGAAAAGCTTGGCTCAACTTGCTAGAAAACAAGGTATCACCCACCTGACATTACATTATGGAGTATCAATTTTAAGAATGACAACTTTCGGACCGGTTACTCGGTTACTGAACTTGAATCCTAATAACAGACTGCATTCACCACCAAGAAAGATTATGGAAAGGAAGAGAGGGAAGCTCAATGGGCACTTGCTCAAAGGACACTACATGGGCTTCAACCACCAGAAACTACTAACCTCTTCAATGACAAGAGCAGCTATAGAGAGTTGTCTGAGATTGCAGAGCAGGCCAAGAGGCGAGCGGAGGTCGCAAGGTACACATTCAGTCCCTCTTCCTGACATGGAATATATATATATATGCGTGCGTGTGTGTGTGTTTAAAAGAATGAAAAAAGTAATATTGGGTTGTGTGGTTATTATGATAGGCTTCGTGAGCTTCACACCTTGAAAGGGCATGTGGAGTCGGTGGTGAAGCTGAAGGGGCTGGACATTGATACAATCCAGCAGCATTACACAGTTTAGGGATGAGCCATGAGCATGAAGAAGAAGTAATCTAATGAAGGTTTAAAGTTTCTACATAAGTTGACAACATGTGTGGTTTAGTGTCTACTTTAGTATGTAATTCAAGGCCAGAAGTGAAAGTGTTGTGCTTCGGCCATTTCTTGCTCCAATAAGGAGCCGAGCCATGTGACGTAATCTTCCATTTTGCACACTATTTATTTCTTAGCTTCAAATCTACCTTCCCTATTCTTTCCTAACGGTAATATCATATCAATTAGCTGCCTGCCGACCACATGAATTTCATAAATTAAATCAGACACGTAGCATAAATCAACTCATTGGACCTGAATGAAGACGGAGAAATCAATATGGTCATTAAGAACCACTCTCTTATGGGCAAGAATCTTACCATCCGTGTGACAAAGCATCATACCATATTTGCTTTCCTAAAAAAGGATGAACTTGGTGCTGAGCCAAGACAAGCTAATAAATAATAATCTTCAAAGATTGGCCATACGAGGAAAGTGAGTTGATGGACTTGCTGTAAATGCTTGATTGTCATGACTCATGAATGAATGTTTTTCTTGGTTCAATAAAATTCTCCTTCAAGTTTGGTTCAAATTGAAATTTATCATTTTCAAATCTAAGGTTCAAAGTGACTTTCGTTTTTTTATGGAGAAAAATCTTGCCACGAGCAGGGATTTCTATAAAGCATGATGCAAGATGAAGCATTATATGCCAGCTTCCGAGGATATACAAGGTTAATGTCTAGGGCTATGTTCAAAAGAATATACTTGTACAGAATGCAATCCCGAAACAACGTTTGATATATATACAAGTTCAATTTCCACAATTAATGAAGATTATAAATTTATCTCTCAATTTTAAGATTTCTATTATGAATATCAAGCAACATAAAATACAGTAGTCGATATTGGCTAACCCCGAACAACTATTAGTCTATTACATGCTAGTAAACAAACAAATTCAACTTTCTTCTATTTTGAAGAGGGAAAAGAAGGGTGCAACATTCCGCAAAATTGATGACATACTTTACAACATAGCAGAAGTTGACAGCTTAATTTGCAAGTGCTATGACACTAATAATTTAATCACGACAATTTGTCAATTGACAACTAAAAATGATGGCATTTCTTTATCTGTGTGTTCGGGTATCAAGCATGCTAAAGGATACGGAAGCCATAAACTTTAGATACTCACAAGGCTGAAAACTCAACTTCCTGAGTGCAAGGCCTATATGCAACAAATGTGCTATCGTCTGAGAAGGAACCTGGATTAAAGCAATTAATTCCAGTGTATTTGAATGCCTTCTGCTCACTTCTATCGCCTAAAACAATCTGCACAGAAAGGCCATAGAGATAGAGTAAACAACCAATAGATGCCAACCTAGGGTAGTTCCTGGGTAGGACATGAAACACCTGTAAACAACTTTCTCAACTACTAAAATGTTATTTAGTTACATTCAGTCTTACACCCTTTTCCAATATAACTTTTTTTAATGCCTGAAGGCAACCAAAAAGAAATAAAAGCAGGTGGATGAGAACATTACAGTTTGTGGCGTTGGATATAGATGGAGACAATGGTCATAATTCCAAATAATGGGTTGTACAAAGAGAGGAAGTGGGCAGAGATGACTTTGATGGGTTATAGTGGCAACAAGCTGCAAAAGAAACCCAAACAGTCAATCTCATATCAACAGAAGAACAAGTAAATAGATTAGTCCCAAATAAAAGCAGTTTTGGGAGTCAAGGTTACATGTTCAAATGGATCATCTGTTTCTTCAGTAGAAGGGGGAATCAAACAAGAACGACGCATTCTATACAGTAGATCTTGACGAAAAAAGACAATTTCCTGGGTGTAGAACTTTACTCTGCATCAAACCAACAACAGCATTTGCAAGTTAAGACATTCAGTATTTTAGGGGACAAAGTGAGCCCTTAAAGATCAACACCCTCAGCTACTGTCATAACTGGCTTTTGAAATTACAGAACATGATTTTGAAAACAAAGTTTGTATCATGAGATTAGAATGATTAACCTGCATGGATTACTAGAAAATATGGCATTTGGAACATGCTTCTGGAGCTCTTCAGTAAGATACTTTGGTAAAGCACACCGAGGTAGAACAGTTGATGGACCTGAAATTATCAAAAGCAAATATACTTTAGATGCTTCTCTTTTAAGGAACAGGCAGTTAAGGGTAAATCCTTAATATACCTGGGTCATTGGGACCTGGAATAAACAGAAACTTGCTCTGCTCTTTCAGCCGGGGATGGGCTTCTATCATTCGGCCTAATTTGCCAAATTGCAATCTGCAGATTGAAGTAGAAAGTTATTCTCCAACCAATTGTTATCCCCATAATTGATAACCATATAGACTAACAAGAATAACATACTTCAAGTATCCCTCACCTGAGACTTGAGAAAGAATGAAAGGAGAGGTTACACGGGCGAGAACAGAAGTCTCCCATGAAAACAAATAAGGAAGGAACAATTTCCACACTCTCAAATCCATCAAGGACAGTCTCCAGCTTTTCCATAACCTTCTCTACGAACAAGATGTTATATATTATGCCAAGTTATTCAGCAAATAGTCACATCTAAAGAACTAGAGCCCACAATTACCTGTTCATTGTCCAGCCAAATGTCAGACAGTATGACAAACATGTCATTTACTGCTCTCTTTTCCAGATCTGCAAGTCTGAGCTATTAACGGATATAGGAAACTATCAGCAGTTTGGAATACTTAGTACATAAAGACCACTACAAGGAACTTCAAAGAAGTTACGACACTTTTATAATTATTGAACAGCAAAAGGGGAATAATTAGGATACTGTCTCCTCTTTTGTTAGTGTACCACAGCCAAAGAAGTCATGTCCGGCAAGTACTTTGAGTGACTTATCTCTGTTCTCTAAGGGAGGAAAACCGCAGGTAATTACCTTCATTACAAAACAAAGTTAGCGCTGCCAGAACAAAATGCAATTTCAATAGAAATCTTTAAACTAAATGGGGTCCAGTTAATGGATGCGTATAATGGCCAACTAAAGATTACTTAATTATCATTGTAGAAAAGCTTTTTACATTTAATAAGTAACTCAAATGTTCATTAAACAATTGTGCAGTTTCCTAGGGACGCAATGCTGTTCAAACTTCGAAGTGTGCATTGAGCTTCAAAAAGTAGAGTTCCATTTCCAACAATACATATTTCCCTGGAGGCCTCGTAAAAGAAAGCATGAATATAACAACTGTATGGAAAATAAAAGATACCACCAACCTGAAAAATCCCCTCAGAAAGCATTTCACCTTCTGCAACAATTATGGTGTTCTCGGTGAAAAATCCTGTAGTTATTTTGTATTGTCTGTCAAAGAATTCAGTAATTCTCTGTCTACTTTTTCAGTTTGATTTGAAGTAAACAATGACATTGTGAAATTAATAAAATAGAATTAACAAAAGGATATTGCTTTGGAGAAGTCAATTTCAACAGCAGCAGTAAGGTCTTCCAAGTAAAAATGACCATCCTCCAACTGGGAGATGACACCCATCACCCATCTCCTTCCTCTTTGCCCGACCAGAGATTGTATTGTTGATAGCTGCCAAAAACATTGTTTTCTTTGTCAAGTTCAAAAGCCCAATAATATTTCTGAATTAGACCACATAAAACTTGAAATTGAACATCACACTGCATGCATGCATGCATACATACATATATATTATAAAGTAGCGCACACCTGGCAGCTTTGGGAGGTTTCAACATCAGTATCAAAAGCGGGTTTAATAAAATGCTGATCACGAGAAACCCTTTGGAACAGCAACGAGAACCTATCTCTATAAAGAGCTGCTTTAGCAGAAGCCTCCCCGTGGGTGGGTAGACTACCCGTGTGTCTACAAATATCAAACAAGCTTCAAGATTGGAATCAAATGGTAATAGTTTCCACGGGAAAACAAAGTATTTATTAATTCAATTCAACGATGCATGAAACCATTTTACATACTGAAAGAAATGTTTCTTGATTGGGTCGTATCGAAATTTGGGGAAAAGAAAGGCATCAACGACGCGAATTGAAGAAAGAGAAGGAGGGGATTCCTCCTCGGCTGCTTCTGCTTCCAATAGAAGACTGATTACTGGGTGCACCGCCTCCTTGTCAATTATGGAAGATTTCACTGCTTACAAATAAAAATCAAATTACTAAGAGTATGGAAATTTAATTGAATAATAAAAACCCTAAAATCCTGAAATCTAATATGTGTGTACATGATTGGTGATCAAGGTGGTCGAGGAGCAGATCGATAGCCTCATCTTCGGCATCTTGGAAGCGATTAACGAAGGAGAGAATCTCCTCAAGACCATCCATCTTCAAGCCGTATCCTCTTATCCTCAATTTCCTTTCAATCTTTTTACGAAATTGCCCACTCATTTTGATTTTTCCTTTACACTCTCCTTCCCTCACTCTGGCGAATGGCAAGGGGGAATATAGTTTCGCACATTTACATTTACCACTGATGTTGGGCGGGAAACATTTTCTCACTTTTTGGCAAAAATGGCGGGAAACTTGTTTATCAGCCGCATCTTGCTTTCTGAAGATGATTTTAAAGTAACATATTCATGTTTATATTTTTTTGTTAATGCAAAAGCTATTTCTACCTTGTTTTGTCTAAAATTGATCCAAACACACATAATCTTAGTTCTTGGTTTAAAATAATAAATCAGTGGAGATTGTATGATTAAAATTTTAAGAGAATTGTAAACAATCGGATTACATAAAAGTCGTTACCATATTTAAAAAAGATTTTTTGTTTTAACTTGTAAAATTCATATTCAAAAATTTTATTTGCATTGATCTAAAAATCAGTACATAGATCTTTAATTACTCCATTTATAATCAGTTTCTATACCCAAAAAAAATCCTTCACTTGCGATATCTAGTTAATATAATTTCCTTTTTCAAATGAGTGTAATGCCATTCTCATTGAATCATTACCAAGTAACTTAGCATGGTTCTCATTAAATTTTTGTGGTGTTTTAGTTGGTGCAAAGTATTAATATATAAAAAAAAATTAAAGAAAAGTTCATTAATATCAAAGCCACATACAAAGAAATTGGGACATAAGCCCAAAGAAACAAACGGCTAACGAGCCGGAACAAAACAAGGCCAACAGAGCCCAAAAGCAAACCCTAATACGAAGGGAAAAAAACAACCAAGAACGGTTGAGAGAACAAACGGCCGCCACAAACTGAACGTGCGCCATCCACATTTTCGTTGACATGGAAGTCTGATCCGGGAGAGCTCTTTGTTCGGAAATAACTGGTTGAACGCTAAGGTTTTCAGTCCGCATCATCGAAGGACCACGAACAAAAATCACGAAGACAAACGTGCTCGAACATTGTGTTAATATAGCTTTTATTAGAGTGAGAAATGAATGAAATTTGGTAATGAAATGACACTTTTCACCGGTTGTATGAAGTAAAATTACTTACATTGCTCGAACATTGAAGTGACCCAGATCAGCACACATAGCTTCGGTCCCTGTTTTAAATAGAGCCTAGAGGTAAATGATGTGCCTGATCCTCAGTGTAAGGAAAAATGGGCATTGTAATAGAAGTGGCCATGCACATGCAGTGGCCTAATAGTAATACACTAATACGGCCCACAGGCTCCTCTCATCGCTCACAGCAAATAGCAATAGGCAATAATAACACCTAATTCTGATTTATGAGATACCAATATGTAAAACGTATATTGATTTTGATATAACTTAATAATTTAAAGATTAAATTGTAAAAGAGAAAACAAATTTTTAAATCTTCAAAACCTCTTTATATATTTAAAGAAAAATGTCTAAGTCAAAATTATTGGTAAAATAGAACTGCAAAACCGGCTGATTAACACTGACTGGAAATAATAACAAAACATAAAAGAAAAGGTGATGAACCGTGTCGTGGTATGTTGGCCACTGCCTTAGAAACAAAATTGCCCCGAACAGTGTAGTCGCTTCACAGGCAGAATGTCCCCCGAGGTGCACACGGACGCTCTAAGAATCGTACACTCGACTCCGAAGTGAAAAAAAGTGGTACTACTCGAATGATGCTTGAACGATGGAGGAAACAGAGAGAATTTTGGAAGTGTTTGCAATGTGTTTGATGATACAAATGGTGCATGTAGCACCTCTATTTATAGGCTGAACAATTTGTTCGAATTTATTCGAATAAAACTGCACTGGATAAAAGCTGAATCAAATCGTTCAAATCAAACTGCAACGTTCATATATGAATTTAATTTAAAAAATAAATTCTGATTCGAACAGTTTTCTCAAAGCCTATAAATAAGAAGAAAAATTTTATTTATCTTTTGTTCTTAAGAAAATTCCATACGAATTTTCTCCAAAAAAAAATATATTTGCGCGCGTATGTGTCAAAGACACGTGTTACCCGAACCCGCGAGCTCGGAAGCATGGGTATAAATACTCTTTACTAGCTATTTTCCCAACCAATGTGGGATATAGCTTTTAGTAATACTTGAAGCATTGCCAACCAAAATATCAACTTGTTAAAACTTTTCTAAGTGTTTTTTAAGCCAAAACAGTGATTTTCGAGTCATTGTTTCGGATCGCCCTTAGACGTTCTGGAACACTTTTGAAACTGTTAACCTCTGTTTCGAAACGGATGAAGAACATCGGAACGGTTTGGCCATTGAAGTTTTCAACTGAATTTTGACTTGTCGTTAAGGCGTGTCGAAACACTTCAAATCCGTTTCGATACGGGTATTGACAGTGGCAAAGTGTTTCGAAACGAATTTCGAAACGACTCTTAGCGCATCGAAACGATCGTACCCGTTTCGGTACAGTCTATTTATACACCCCAACGACTCTTTCTTTTCTAGTCTATTTCGAAACAGGGTCGGGCGTTTCGAAACGGGTGGTTGCAAACTGCATTTATGGAGAAAAGATAACATCTCAACGACTCTATTGATGAATGCAACAACCCAACGGCTAGAATTCAATGAGAAGGTATAAAAGGGACCTCTAAAAGTTTCAACAACCACTATTGATCTAAAAAGAAACATCCAAACATCAAAGCCAAGCATTTGTGCCAAAATCCCATTATTTCTTGTAAATCCCAATTGTGAAGTTGTAATTTTCATTCTTATCTATTCAATTGGGTTGAGTGCTTGTAATTTGGCTACATTCTGTATTGAGTGATACTTGTTTTAGCCTTCATCATCTTTGTTTTGTTGTGTGAGGATTGAGTCAAATTTTGGGTAGAAAATTTGACTGATTTTGTTAAGGTTACCTCCTTAGCCTAGAAAAGGGAAGAACAATTAGTGGATTGTTGGAAAATCCTTAGTGAAGCTAAGGTAGTGGATGCAAAGTTCGATTGGAACTTGAACCACTCTAAATTCTCTTGTATATCAATTTTAATTTTCCACTCCACTACCAAAAGTTCAAAAAATTCAATTCACCCCTTTTGACTTATATCCTATCATTGATCCACTCAACAAAATCGCTCCTCTCTTCTTTCATCGCTAGTTAAGAAAAATATTTAAAGACTTATTTATGAGACAAATGGTTTTTTAAGTTAAAATATAATTATTAAAAAAAACTCAAAATATAAATATTTTTTTTATAAAATAAATTTATTTTAATTAGTTAATAATTTTTATTATAATGAATATAATTTTTCTATAAAAATAATATAATTAACTTAAAATATAATTTAAAATAAAAACTTAATAACTAAATAGGTGATTAAACCATAATTTAATTATTTACTTTTAGGTCAAACCTAATAGTTGATTTTAATTAGAAATCTTTAATGAGCCTTTTTTATATCAAATTCATGGCTCTCTTAATACATTTTCTTAATTGAATTCTCATAACCAATAATATTTTTAATGATAATAAAATAAGATTATAATATTAATGACAAAACCTAAATCCCTTTTTATTGTTCGTTTACTCTTTGGCTTTCGAACCTTAAAAGTGTTGTTTTCACGCCGTTGTCATCAGACCAGCATCTAGAGCCGCGCGATTTGACCTCTTGTCGTGGGTACGCCGTCAATCCCCTCTCCTCAACGTCGACAATCCTCTCCCTGTAAGTCTCATCAGCTCGCCTCCCTTTACACTCTTACGTCACCCTTATCGCCCGCCCATGGATTTTTTTAGATTTTACAGTAACGGGAGAAAACAGGGATAGCTGCGTTATTTACCACTACCCGTTAAATTACGACCGCAATCCACCGCTACTAGTGTGATTCCGCGTCCCACCGTTGTTTTCGCCGATAACGGTTTCGGCCGGCGGCATTACCGCTAAATAGCGGCCGCTATAGCTGTCGCGGGCCGTTTTTTGAAACCCTGAATTTTTATGGTTGTTGGACTACTTGTTTCCTATTCTAGTTGATATGCTAATGGAACAATTGATACATATATTTTTAGGAAACAATGTCTTTTACTTTCGATTTTTAAATTGTAACAATATGGGTTTCTGAGATTTAAACATAAATTTAGATTTAGGGCCCTTAAATTTGATATCTTGGTGATGAGAATTAGTGGTTATAATTATGAAGCATTTTTCATCTGGTTTAATAATTTAAATTATCCAAAGCAGGTGAATTATCTGGGTAAGAATCTAGTAGTGGTTTAATAATTGTAACAAACATTGATCATAACATCTTACAAAGCCAAAATTTCACAGGATTGGCATGGGGAAGCAATTCGGTGGAAAAAGAGGTTGTGTTTTTTTCTTCTTTGTTAATTAACCCGCTTATTTTCCCATTGTTTTGTTTTTCTTATATAATTCGCGACGTTATGAAGATAATTAACTGCTAGATTATGGCTGACCTTATATTAGGTTTGAAAAGGCACAAGACACCGGATAAGTTTGAGCCAAGGGCGCCGGCAAGAAACAGGAGTCGTGTTGAAGATGAGGTCCGCCTTCGCTTCTCACCTACTTTATCAGGCATGTTAATGATTGGACTTCTTCATATTGCAAGATTTTGTTCAATTTAATGGTTGTTGGACTACTTATTTTCTATTCTAATTGATATGCGAATGTAACAATTGATACATTTATTTTTAGGAGACAATGTCTTTTACTTTCGATTAATTGTAACAATATGGTTTTCTGAGATTTAAACATAAATTTAGATTTAGGGCCCTTAAATTTGATATCTTGGTGATGAGAATTAGTGGTTATAATTATGAAGCATTTTTCATCTGATTTAATAATTTAAATTATCCAAAGCAGGGGAATTATCTGGGGAAGAATCTAGTGGTGGTGCTTCAGACGAAATGAATTATAAGGACCTGACAGCGTATGAAAAGTTGTTGAAACTCAGTTCAAGTAACCAATCTACTGCCGATGCCTATCAAAAGAGGTGCTTTTCTTTTCCAATCTTATTATTCAGCAGAGATTTCATGTTGATTCTGGGTTTTTATAACCTCTTGTTCTATTCATGATCTATTCTTTTTCAAGCACAATTAGACTTTGCTTGGAAAGACTTGATGATAGCAATTGCATTATTGTTTTCAAGATTGTCATGTTTCTTGCTCTTTGTATCCAATTGATTACATTTCTGGGCGGTATTGTTCTCTTCCGTTTTTTTAGAACTGGTCTTTCCACCACATGCAATTATCATATAATTTATTTCATCAATCAATTATAAAATATATAGCTTAAATAAATTAATAAAATCTTAACCATTAGCTAAACACTCACCTATAAAACATTTACATTAATAAATTAAGTTGGAACTACTAGAAAACTTGTGTTGCGATGAAATAATATGTATACTGGAATGAAAATTAGAAACTATAACACAACTATCTTAACTGTACTTTTGGTAGTAGAAAAGTATATACACTGAAACATTAAAATGGCATTATGAATAACTCTTTTCTTGGACACAATGAAATTTTAAATATGTGAAAGCACTCTTTTCTTCTGCATGTAATGATATGAGGCCTAACAGTTTGTTATATTTTTCTGTCATGAACAAAGACAAGTTGCAGAGGATGATGAAACTGATGGTTCTGAATCACTTAGTGCCTCAGAAGAGGAGAATGGTTTTGAGGGTAAGTAACACCGTTTCGATTCTTCCCACATTTAATATTTTGTGCTTGAACATGGTATCTTTATTTCCCATTTGATTTTGAATGATTTAAGGTTTCTTTTTGCTGATCCATGTTTTCCCCCATAGAAACTGATAGTGTCTCACTTGGATTGCAAGAGCCTGACATGGTTGGTACTAAAACACAGACTGAAGATGACCTGGAGACCTCTGATACAGATGAAGATGATTTGACTCTCCGTAATCCTACTGTTGCCTCTAGGTTTAATTGAATTCTGTGTCATTTTAACTATTTTTCATATTCAAATTTTAGTGTTTTGAGTGATTTATGGGTTGTCATTTTGAAGTCTGCATATCAATTTTAATTTTTCTGTGCAGTTCCTTTGCTAAACATGTTGAGTATAAGTTGTCAGAAGAAGAGACTGATGATTTGTCTAAGAAAAAATGGAAGTATACATGGGAGGTGCCTGCTGCTGACATATCGAATTGCAAGTGGGTTGGAACAGGGGAGTGTTTTCTAAAGGTATGTCTGCATCTTGTACATTTTAACCCTTTCTTTTCCCATCTTAATATTGTTTCACCAACCATCAAACAAAATATCTGCTCCCTTTAATGGGTTTATTAAGTTGTGATAGTTTAATGTATCCTCCCTATGTGTAGGTTTAAATGTTTAATACCTAAGCTTTCTTTTGAGTGAGGTGCACTGTTTGGCGTGTGCATTCAACTAGCTTTGTTTTACGTATATTACTTGATTTTATTTTGGGATGTGCTCCTTCCACTGGATTCCATAATGAAATTGGGGTACATGCAATTTCTTTTTATTGCTTTTAAATTTGCATTAGAAAAAGTGAAAAAAAGAGAGAATAGCATGATTTTCCCTTTGATGGTTTTGTATGGCACTGAAAATTTGAATTGGCTTTTCTGCTATTTCATTTCGAATATATGATTGTCACCATCATGATTGGTTTGAATGAAATTGGATATTACATGTAAGTTGCTGATAATCAGCTTTGTACTGTTTTGGTGATGCCTAGGGTGTTATTGATAAGGCTTTGCAGTGAATTATAAGTCCAATAGACAGAATGTCATTCCTCGTACTTATTAAAGAAAATTTTTCTGCTTGGCTAGCTTGTGCTGAAGGTTTATTACATTAAACCATAGGAGGGAGAGTCAAGGCGTTCTTCTATTTGTCTGCTTAGTTAGGGTGCTTTATCTACCCAAATCAATTTTCTGGTTCAAGTACATCTTAAAGCATGCTTTATCAATAAAGGACTCGATGTATTTTGTAGTTATTTTAATTCTAATTTTTGCAGGATGGTGACTTGAATTCCAATTATGATCTCAAGCAAAAGTTGTATAAACACTGGTTGGATGTCTACAAGACATCTGGAGGCAATGACTTCCATTCATCTAAGCAGAGATGGTTCTTCTCTCTTTGTGAGTGTGCTTCTTCGCTCCATCAATTACCAGTTGATTTAGTAGCTGAGAGAATTTGCATCTTTCTTGTTAATGTTATTCTTTGGTTTTTTTTCATCAACTCTTTTTGATAGCCTTCATTTTTCAACATGCATTTATGATGACCGAGATTTGTGCTTGACTTCATATGTCTATTGAGAAAATGGTTTTGCAATAATATCTGCACTTTGTAGCTCGAGTTTTCTATAATTCTTGACACGTATCATTGTAGCATCTGTGCATTTAAATTATATAGCCCGTGCTGCTTTGGTGCATTCATTATTTTTTTTCTTGCCATTGTTAATACTATAATTTTTGAGGTGTAAAGCTTGAAAAATTAGATGTTTGGCTGGTCTAATTTTAATTCAACTCTAAACCCTGTGAACTATCACCTAAAAGCTGGGGGTTACACTATTACTGATGTTTAGAGAAAGAAAATTTCCAGAATAGCTCACATTTTTACACATGATGTAATTGTTCTGTGTACTGTTTTAAAAAAGAATAAGCATTACATGGTTGGAGATAGTTGCTTGAATTTATTCTTTATTTTCCTTACTGTGATACTGTCCTGTTCCAATGTAAGATAAATTTCATGCACTTATACTTTTATATTTGTTCTTCCAGTTTTAAATCAGAAATTAAAAGTTTATTTTTGGTTGTGAGTTATAGTCTGATTTGGTTTCCCCAGGCAATAGTTATCGAGATATATTGCACTGTGAGAAGAAACCTTTCTATTGCAAAGGCCAAGAAGAAGACTCAAATATTATGGATGCCTATCTTATGCATTCTGTGAGTACTTCTGTTGCCATTTTGTGCTCTGCTTTATTGTTATTATTATTTTTACCTTCAAGTTTGATTTTTGAGTAAGTTGTTCCTTTGTGTGGTTAAATAATATATCATGCAGCTCAATCACATATTTAGAACAAGAGATCTTGTGAAAAAGAATGATGCAAAAATCAGCAAGCATCAGATGAGGGGAGATGTGATGCTTCCAGGTGATGATTTTCTTGATCAAGGGTTCACACGCCCCAAGGTATATTTTCCAGCATCTGATTGATGAATGTATAATTTGTTCAAGTAATTGCAGATTTGGTACCCTAACTATGGTCAAACTCTCAATTTGATACCAAAGGTTTAAAAAATTTCAATTATTAAGTATATTTCTTCGGCTGGCAAACAGTTCCAATGTTCCTTCTTATCTCTTGGTACTAGTTTGTGCAACAATTTATGCTTTACATGACTAGCATGTGGAAATGTGGAACTATTTTCATGGCAGCAATTTGTTTCTACAGGTGTCAGCCTGACGAAACTTTTTATGGATCATGTTCAATATCATTCAACACATTTCTTCTCTGAAAACTCTCATCTGAAAACTCTCAATTGTGCTTTAAGCAATCACATTTACTGCTGTCAAAATATGCAGGTTTTGATCTTATTACCTCTGAGGAGCATTGCCCTTCGTGTCATCGAGAGGTTAATACAACTAACTCCCACAACTTCAAAGGTGCTTGTTCTTTGATTAGTTCTTTGCAAGCCATTTTTTTTACTTTGAAACCATAATGTTATATTTAATCATTCTAAAATGCCCTTGTTACAAAAAGGGGAATCCAAAATGCATAATTAAGCTTTGTCACGTTTGCATCTCTCTATTATTATGACTTGTCATGAAATGAAAATGATTGTTTAATAGGGAGCCTCAACCTCTTGAGTTTTTGAATAGTTTATTCAGTATTTGTTGAGTTAGAAAAGCACCTCAAAAGGTACCTTCATGTATGATTTCTTTTGTTTGGATGTACTTCACGTAACCTTATAATACACTTATATTCTAATTCTATTAAAGCAAGAACTGTACTTATTTTCATTAAATGGAAACCATGGATCACTGGACTACTTCTCTTCAGCACCAAAACATGCACAAATTATTATCATCAACCTTGCAAAGCTTATTGTTTTCTCATATATAAGTATGTGTTAATTTGGCTGTTTATTGAAGAGAGTGTTTTTGTTGGTTTTATTTTCCTTATTTATGATGTTTATTCTTCCAGGTTAACGTGGAGCACATTGACCGTTTTTATCAAGACTTTGGATCTGAAGAGGTTGAAGATGATGAGGAAAAAGAGGAGCAATCAAAGAATGCTAAGCCTAAGAAGCCTTCCAAACCTTCTGATCATCAATCACTTTTTAAGGGTGATACAAGGGATGACTTTATGATAGGCATTAAATTTACTAGGTAAATTTCTATGAACAATCAGTTCACTAGAATCTAAGCTTTTTTCTTTATATTTTTATTTCTAATACAAGATTTTATCAAGTTAATTTGTTTTTGTTCGTCCCATTCTTGCTAAGCAGTTTAAGGTTATATGTGTCTTCTAATCACCTTTTTTTGTTTTTTTTTTCCCCTTTCTGCAGGAAGACCATAAAGCTATACGGTGATTTCTATTCCTCGGACATCATTTTTGCATCTCCTCTTGAATTAATGACAGTAAGCATTATTCCTTCTTTTTTTTTTGGTTAAAGAAAATTATGTGGTGTCTTTGTTTCTGATTAGACCGGTGTAAAATATGGGGTTATTGTACAAAGGAAATAAAATAGTATGCGACTTAAGTAAGAGAAAACTGCAGTTTTTCATGTTAATTTACATTTATTGTATAATCTCTTTGTGGATCTTATAATCGTATATTTATAGAGATAAATTCCTTAGTATGCTTTATGTTCATCTTTTTCCATTTAATTTGAAGCATGCTGATGCTGCGTGCTTGTATGCATAACTTTTTAAGCAGTCAGCTGATAACATTTATTTTTTGCTAGAAATTTGCGAAGGCAGAAAAGAATAAGGATTTAGATACCGACTATCTGTCTTCTATAGAGGTATTTTATTCATTATGCATTCAATCTTTGCTGCCCTGTATCTATTGAATTTAAATGATTTGGATCTTATGTAATAGAGAGAGAATGAGCATGTTGTATTGTATGAACAGGTTGTTATTATTGATCATGCGGATGTAATATCATTGCAGGTACTTTGTGTGATCGAATTTATGTTTTTGGTTCTTTTTCTCCTCTTTATTATAATTAAGTAAAATGCCTAATCCCCCAACCCAAAACCCCAACCTTTTCTCTCTGACTGAAAACAGAATTGGAGTTTCCTGACTTCTGTTGTTGAGCGTCTGAACCATATACCATTACATCAGCATGGAACTAATGTTATGCGCATCAGACAGTGGTATGTTCCAGTGAATTTCTGAAATGATTTTTTCTCTCTTCGTATATAGAGATAATATGACTCAAAATAGTTGCTTTTTTCTTTAGGTACTTGGATGGATTTGCTCGATTTTATCGGCAGACAATTATTTTAGGTTATTATCTAAACCCAGGTAATGGAGTTTCTGATCTTGATGAACTATGCCTATGTTTGCAATTCAAACCACTCTTTCAGAATGAAGCAGTGTGTCAAATATAAATCAGGATTTTAGTTAATTTTAAATCATAAACCTTCATGTCTATTGTACCTTTGCGTACAAGTGTAGAACGAAATAGAAGCCCCACCAGTTTATGACTATCATTCCTGTAAATAAATATTTCTAATTTCTTTTATCATTTGTACTCCAGACATGAATGCTCTTTTCAATCACCATTGTGTTAACTATCAAGGAAAGGTATGTTTATCATCTACCTCATTTTCCCCCTTTATATTTCTCACATTACATAGGGAAATGCTTTTATTCTTTAAAAGTATTTAAAACTTGGGAGGCGAGGAGCTGTTGTGTTTCTCTTTTCATGTCTGCATAGAGAAGTAGAAACATTCAGGAAATAAAAGAGAAAAAAATAAGAATGCTGTGAAGTTAACTAGTTCTCACTGCAGGTGAAGTCAGTGCGTGAGCATAGAGGTGTTCTTCCTAGAGTTCTATCCCAAGTGCGCCAGGTAAGCCTTACTAGATTTGCTTCCTTATTAAATTGCACAATGCTTGAGATAGGATGCGTGAGATACGTGAGATAGGATAGGGTGTTGACAGTAACTTATACTGTAAAGTAAATTTAGAATTTAATATACTAGACAATTATGTTCCCTATTGGATGCGTGAGATAGGATAGGGTGTTGAGAGTAACTTATACTGTGTTCCAGATGCCATATTGAACCTTATTTGTTATATTGGTTGAAAAGAGAAGAAATTATATTTTTCTAGTATTTTTGTGTTCATTTAGTGTTAATATTGATATGATTTTGCCTCCAACTACCATATGTTTGCAATTAAATACAAAAAAAACAGATCAGAATATTTTGGAGTCATAATACAATAAAATATCTTTTGTTTATAGCTTGTAATGCTCCTATGGTATTGCTTAGCGAACGTTGTAACTATGGAAGAACCTTTATCCTATTCACGATCTTGATTCCAATATTTAATTTAGATTTTTCATGTTTACAAGTAGAATTGTAATTCTCTAGATTCTCATTGGGATGAAGTGGCAGTGCTCGGCATTCCCTACAACCTATATAACTTTTGATCACTCTAAGGATGCTGCTTGTGTCTGTTGGGATGAGGATCCTTGGCACATCATACTAGCATGACACATCCACAGTCCATAACGAGTCCTGTGTGGAATGACCAACTTGACCTTAAATGAGGCTGTTGTCGCCAAAGGGATCAAACTAATACTTCCAAAAACCTAATAAACTGGTCAAAGGGATCAGAGTAATACTTCCAAAGAACACTAATTTGCTTGTCAACGGGAGCTTCTTGATTATTGTACTTTTCCTGATTTCTCTCTCTAGATTTCTATTATCTTCTTCTTCCTACTAGTTCTACATCACTTGATTTTCACTTGTAAAGTAACTAACAAATAATTTCATTTGTTTTAAGTTCATTGTATGTTACACTGTTACGTGAAATCTCTATTTCTATATCCCCTGATTTGTGAATTTGTCTCATTATGTTGCTTATCTCTCCTTCAGAGTTGGGCGTTACATTTTACATTATAACCAATTTTGTTTCTGTTCTTCATTTTTGACAGATATATGAAAGATTTGATGCAAAGACGATAGCTGATGTTGACGATGCTCGTCTGGAATATTTTGCTAAGAAGGTTCATTTTCCCAAACACCATTTTTTTGCTTCAATGTGTCTTTTGGGGATCTTGTTAATTTTTGATTGCACTCATTAATGGTGGCTAGTATGGGACTTATAGCCTTATAGTTCCTTAAGGTGAAAGGGAAAACAGTGTAGGGGTCATAGTAGAGTTCTGTATAGCTTCTTTGATGATTTAATTAAACAATAAAATCTTTATTTTCTCCCTTCTTGGCAACACATTGACTGCCAACATTGAAGTAAAAGACATGCGCAATTTGGAGTAAAATTCCTAACTTAAGCTGGAATGAAATGGCAATTTACTCTAACTTAGTTCTATAATACAGTGCAAATATATGAAGTTCTATATCTTTCTTTACTCTTCCTTCACCAACTCTGTATGACATGATAGATCCTTTCATTACAGAATAGAAAGGTCTAGTAATTTAGAGAGTTACATACAAACTGGAACAAATATCTGCCATCCATTTAGGTCATCTCCTGCTTATTGATTGTTAGGTTGGAACTTGGATGTTGATTGTTTGGATGCTCAACCACATGGCCACCTCACTTTCTTATTTTGACCTGTGCCTAAATGCATTAAACCTGGGAGGCAGAGACTACGAAACTTCATCAGAGGCTTTCTTTGTTAATATGACACAAAATTCCTGCCGTGCATTGATACCCGTGATCATTTTGGAAACTACTCATTCTCTTACAACCATTTTTTAAAAAACCTGGGAGGCAGAGACTACGAAACTTCATCAGAGGCATATGACTCAAAATTCCTGCCGTGCATTGATACCCGTGATCATTTTCGAAACTACTCATTCTCTTACAACCATTTTTTAAAAAACCTGGAAGAAGACTTATTTTCTTTCTCTGCATTTCCTTGTCAATAAAACTAATGTGGGTTAGTTTTTATAAATTTCTCACATGTCTAACACCTTCTGCTATTATAAATTGTATATTTTCACATGATATACATAATATATCAGAAAGATTTGAGGAACTCGACTTGAACTTCAAAATTGATCATCCAATTACTAAAAATTTTGAGTTATTCGAATTTTCATTTTATAACTCAAAACTTTATTTGAAATTTTTTCGAGTTGGGTTTATGAAATTATGAGTTGAGTCAAAACGAGTCAGGATTTTTCGCGGCAAGTCGAATAAAAAAATTTGGTTTTTTGGAGTCTAGTCGAGTTTTTCCCATCCCTACCTAGAAGCTTGTTATAGTCTTTGTTTCGTTTGGACGTTCGTATGTACATATAAATCACCTCAATGAAAAGACAGCAAAATGGTTGGACCTGATACAACTTGCTTTTATCTGATCTTGTCAAATATCGACTCATACATTAACTTTTCTGATCCAGGTGTTTCCTAAGATAAAGGATTGTGAACAGGTACTTGTGCTTGAGCATTCTTTGAAAAATTGTTGTAGGAGTAACCTTACTTTTAAGGTCTTATTATGTTTTTTGTCAATTGATCTCTTTTCAGGGTGGTATTATGCTATTTGCCAGCTCTTATTTTGAATTTGTTCGACTTCGAAATTTCTTGAAGTCTCAGAATGCATCATTCTGTTTACTTGGGGAGTAAGATGCTCTTTCTTCTCTCATTGGGTGTTTTTTTCAGTTTGTTTAATTCTTTATGCTTTTATGCTGATAACCGTCTGTCTTAGTTGTTAAACTTACTTTCCACTACATGGTCATAATATTTTCTTTACGTTATAGCTACACTGATCAGAAAGATATATCTCGGGCACGAGTTTGGTTTTTTGAAGGGAAGCGAAAGATCATGCTCTACACTGAAAGAATTCATTTTTATCGCAGATACAAGGTTCCTTGAACTTCTCTGTTGGAATTTATAGCAAATTGTCATTTCCTTATTCATGCTCATTGCCTTATTTTATTGTAACAGTCTGTAAATTGTACTTTTAAAACATGGTTTTTAATGCCCTCCCAATTTTCTTGGTGCCTAGATTCGTGGTACTCGAAATTTGATAATCTATTCTCTCCCAGAGAGGAAGGAGTTTTACTATGAGGTGAGTGTCGTCACCACAAAACTTGACAACCCTGTCCTATTTTGCTCAGTTTTCATTCTAAACCAAAGTGCGGTGTGCCTCTTTTGTTCCAGATTGTCAATATGCTTGAAGGATTGGATGATTTGGCATGCACCGTCTTATTTTCTCAGTTTGATAAGCTAAAGGTAATGTTTTATGATCTTGTATTAGTCTGTTGTTGTGTGATTGTGATGATGGTATCAGAGGGTGACTGTTCAATTGTGTATGGGTTTGCTGAAAATGTTTGAGGTAGTACTTAGATACAGCAAACCTCTCAGGATCCTTATTAAGGATTAGGCAGAGATATGAAAAGATGCACTTATATATGTTATTTTGTTTTTGGTCTTTGTTCTTTACATCTGTGAACCACCGTATTCCATGTTTCTTTTCCATCTTAAGGATCAGTTTTGCTGACAGTAAATTTTTACTTTCTTCTGGCTTCTGTCTTGGTAGCTTGAGAGAATTGTTGGGTCTGCGCCAGCTAAAAGAATGATAAAATCCGAGAAGGGTGTTTTTGTTTTTTGCTGAAACGGTTACATAGTTGGCCATTGAAGACTGATGGAAAGAGAAGTTGCCAGAGGGAGCCAATGACTAAACCAGAATAGAAAATACTATTAGAAACAAAAAAGAGCTTGCTTCATTCCTTGCCTTTGTTACTATCTTTGGCCGCAAGTCCATCATAATGATAAACAAGTTGTATTCATGTACTCGTGAGGATATAGAGTTTTAGCTCTTCTGCCTCATTTTCTTACTCTTCCATGTTTAATTATATTATGGGTAATTGTTCTATACACAAGCGCTTGTGGAAACTTTTTTACACAAGCGCCTTAGTTTTAGGGGTTAGGGACTTCGTTTAGGGTTTAAAATTTAGGGGTATAAGTGTAGTAGTTTTGAATTTAGAGATTGTTGATAGAATTTTAGGTTTAGGGTTAAAATTTAGGGTTTATAGGTTAAAACCTAAACCCCCACCCATATTACCCTAAAATTAAACCCTAACCCTAAACCCTAAATTCTAACCATAATTCCTAAATTCTAAACATGAACCCTAAATTCTAAACCTTTACACTAAAACCCCTAAACTCTAAACTCTAAACACTAACCCTAAACCCTATAATTGAGGTGCTTGTGGAAATAAAAACTTTCCACCGCCAGTGTATAGGATATTAATCCTTATATTATAATCCATTATATTTGTTTAAAACCTTTTCAAAAAAAATTCTTATTATTTGTCATGGAAATAATTCTTATTATTTGTATATATCGTTTAAGATGTATACATTAATGTAAGTCCACTTGCTTTTGTCGATAGGAGGAAGTGACAATATCCTTTAAATACTACGTAAATTTCATTCAAATTAATATGTAAAAATAGAATACCTTGAGGATCCAACTATTGGAATCAAAGCTGAACAACATTGTAATCGCCAATCGGTAAGTAGAGAACCAATATTAATATGGTTTGAAACAGAAATAGTGGAAAAAAATGTCGGCCTACACAACATCATCATCTTTCCATTATTTATACAATCTAAGCTTAAACTTCAAATTACAAAATCTAAAATTTATAGAGCCAATTTTTAAATTTCATCCATGAATAAATTTATTTTTAAAATATAATAATTTTAAAAATGATATGAATTATGTACTAGTACTAAGATCTGTCACTCATCTTCTCGTTATAATTCACATGTTTTTATTTCAATTTAAATATACACACACACACGTATCTAAGACCTTCGATAATTACACTGAGTTAGGATTATTTTAAATTTGAACACGATTAAATTCAATGTTAGGAAGGAGGATATAATAGGTACAAGGAAAATAATGAAGGGAGAAAATAGTAATTGGAAAACATTGAGAAGTCTAGGGTTTTTCGGCATATGACAACATAAATAAGTGATTCCGCATGCTATTAGCCGTCTCTGCGCTCCCCTAATTTGCTATTTCTGGTGCGCGAGTGGAAGAGAAAAGGAAAAAGAACAAAGAATGGGGGTTTTCACATTTGTGTGCAGGAAGAGCGGCGGGGAGTGGTCTGCCAAGCAGCTGGAGGGAGAGATTGAGAGCGCTGCTTCTTCCACTTACGAACTACAGCGGAAGCTTGTGCAGTCTGCCACCGCCTGTGACTCCTCTGGCGGTGTCACCTCCTCTTTCTCTGTCGTTACCCCTACTTCTGCTGTTTTCCAGGTATTCCACCGTTTGGAATTTACCTCTTTCTTTGTTGACATTTTCTGCTTTATTCATTATGAGATCTGTTGAAATACGAAATAATGAAATCATAACTCGAGAGATCAAATTGGTTTTGGTTTTTGATGATTCGACGATGAAGATCGTTGATTTGGTATTCGATTTGATACCTATGTTAGATTTTCTTTCATTCCCCGTGCTTGTTCTGATTTCATATGGCAACAGGTTGTTATTGGAGGTAGTGGAGGCGGAGGTTTTATAGGAGGTGGAGCTGCTGCTGCTGCCCCTGCTGGAGGTGCCGCCGCTGCCGAAGCTCCTGCAGCTGAGGAGAAGAAGGAAGAGAAGGAGGAGAGCGATGATGATATGGGATTCTCCCTATTTGATTAAGCGCCTTGATTGCTGTCTGGATCATTGCTAGTTATTATTACATTTTCAATTTTGTTTCATGCGTGTATTAGACTTTTCCTAGATTTGAAATGGCAGTTTTAAGATGAATTCGACTTTGTTACAGTAGAAGTGGCTTATGGCTTATGGCTTATGTCATTGATTTTGTGGTTTGGCAAGTAAATTGATTAGTAAATTTGCAATTTGATCATAAATCTGAGCATAGTCTTTTTGGAGCAATGCCCAAGAAAGCATTCACAACTAATTGCCCACCTCAGTAATGCTTTAAACTTGTAAACGTCAAAGCATGCTTTGTCCACGATTAACATTAATGATTGATTGGTGAAAAATTAAATTGAATTATAATTTTATGTACTACTTAATTAAAATTTATTTATAATCTTGCACATTTCAATAGAATGTGTGGATGTTTTCAACATCTGTGGATTTATTTTATTTCGTCTACTATCGAAATAACATTCATAATTTATTTATTTATTTACATTTTTTGAGTGTATTTATTTATTTATTTATTTATTTATCCGTGGCCACCTTTCGGAGATGATTTCGCGCCCTTGGGACCTTCGTTTCTCTTGGGTGCGGCGTGAGACAAACGGGATTGCGGATTGTCTCGCAAAGTTGGCATGGGATCTTGAGTTTGAGTATCATAGGTTCTTGGAACCTCCCCTGGCTATCCGTGAGTTGTTGCATAAGGAGGCATTGCCATACGACAGTTTGGCAGTTTGGCTGATATCGGCTGATCCAACTAGACCTTGGTGGTGGTCTGTGCTGGTTGTTTATTATCTTACCAGTGCAGGAGTGAGATTGATGCTTGTGTGTTTATGGTTTTGATGGGCAGTGATGGACGGGGCAATATGTCTTGCCGGTGGCTGCTGCGGTTGGGCGTAGCAGTGGTTTTGCTGCTACAGCAGAGGTGTTTAGCTGTTGTGGTGACTTCGTTTGAGGTTGGGTTGCATCCCAATTAGCTATGTTTTCGTGTTTCGATCTGTTCGTTTTGTTTTATTTGTTTTGCTCGCCCTACTTCACGTACTCTTTTTCCTCCATTAAGTTTAGGGAGGTTTTTTAATGAGGCGTGTTGTAGGTGCGACTCCCTTTCAATTCAAAAAAAAAAAATATTTCTACTTAAGATATTGTAAAGAGTTAGAAATAATAAACTTAAAAGTCGGGGTGAGACCCAACTATCCGATGTCATTTTCTCCATTGTTTTTAACAAATTATTTTGAGTCAAAGTGATTGCCGTAATTTATATCACATTTTTAAAAATTTTAAAAATAATATTAGAAATGAATATTTTTTCTACTTTAAAAAAAATTAATAGCATTTTTCAAGAACAAAATCAAATATACCCGAGTCATGGATTGGAGCCAGGTGATTTTTCATTGACCTCTACAATTTTTTACACCGATAGACTACATTATTCAGATCCGACCCGAGTGAATACGGACGGAGGGTGCAGGCTTGGATCTTGACACATACGGAGTGTAGTTCAAAAAGCAGATGATTTGGCTTGGCCAATTGCCCCTCCGCTCTGCCCCTCTAGCTCTAGAGATTTCTGGAAGTCGGTGGTTCGTGGGCTGACAAACCTCCGCTCTGCCTTTGTTTCCCTTCATCCCTTGTAAACACGGTGTTAAGAATCCATGTCTGTTTTAATAGTGACGAGCTTGGGCGATATTGTGGTGGATTTGTTCACAGACAAATGTCCTTTGACCTGCAAAAACTTTTTGAAGCTTTGCAAGTTACTTCTTTCTCCTGATTTCAATAATAATTCCTTTTGCTTCTTCCATTTAACTTAATTTCTTTTGGGTGCAGGATTAAGTATTATAATGGGTGTCTATTTCACACGGTTCAGAAGGATTTTACTGCCCAAACAGGGGACCCTACTGGGACAGCCTCAGGTGGAGACTCCGTGTACAAGTAAGAAACTGATGAAACAATGTGCTCTTTGGTATCTCTTTCCGAATTTAGCTTGCATTTGCCACAATCTCCTGTTTATTTTCGTTATAATATTGGGTCTTCCTATTATTTAACTTCTCTAGTTTTGTGGTAGGTAACCATTGAGATTACTGACTCCTTTTTTGTTTGTTTGCTTTTTCTTTCAGATTCCTTTATGGCGATCAGGCTCGGTTTTTCAGTGACGAGATTCATCTTGATTTAAAGCATTCCAAGACAGGCACTGTTGCAATGGCTAGCGCCGGGGAGAATCTTAATGCTTCCCAGGTGTGGAGTTCTTTTGCTTGATTAACAATTACTCGATAGTTTTTTAATGATAGCAAACTTGTTCATGTTCTACAGAGAATAAGGCTTCAATAAGGCCAGTTCTTAGTTGTTTGTAGCTCTTGGCATTATGGACACCACTCGTCTTTCTTCTTATACATTTTTTTTGCTTTCCAGTTCTATTTTACACTTCGTGATGATTTAGACTATCTTGATGGGAAGCACACGGTAAGTTTCTTGTTCCATCCTCTACTTTTTATCGTGAAACTGCTGTTTATGGTGCTTTCTTTGTTGTTTAGATCAAAGCTTTTAACAATTTTAGTCAACAGCCTAGTATGAATTATTAATGTGTTTTTACAGTTAGGTTAAGTTGTAGCTCAAGTTTTGAGATAGGTGCCTGAAGGAGTTGAATGTGTATTTCCTATTGCTTCCTGTGTTGGTCAATATATGCTTGTTTATTAGAAACTTAAAATGGCAACCAGAAGAGTATGAAACCTATTTATTTGCCTGTGCAGTTTGCAACTAGAATATTCTATAGTGTCTAGCTGGCATATTCCTGCATATGCCCCGTGTTTGTGGTTCTAAGAGTAAATGTTTTTGGTATTTTAGAACCTTTTTTTGTGTTGCTGGTGGTTCATTTTGTTTTGCTTTTTTTTTATTGCTTCAACTTTTAGTGTACTTACGTCAAACACATCCAACACCTCAAATTGGACATTGATATGTTGTCCTGGTCCTCCAAATATAAGGAAATACTTGGAAAAATATTAATATGCCTGATCAAGACGCAAGCATGCTTCCATAGATACTGATGCTTGTTTCTTAGCAACATATGTCATTGCACCTTGTTGTCATTGCAGGTCTTTGGGGAGGTTGCTGAAGGATTTGAAACTTTGACCCGGATCAATGAAGCTTATGTAGACGACAAGAACAGGCCATATAAAAACATCCGGTAGAACCTTGTTCCATTTTATTTGTTGTTTTAGCAAATTCTAGGCTGCATATCATTTGTCTTGTTCTATTTTGTTAGTTTGCTTCAACTTTTTAGTAACATAATTTATTCGTTATTTCTATTAAACTTGAACAGAATAAAACACACTTATATATTAGAGGATCCTTTTGATGATCCTACCCAGTTGTCCGAGTTGATTCCTGATGCTTCCCCTGAAGGAAAACCAAAGGATGAGGTAAGGACTCTTTCAGATGTTAGTTATTTGTATTTTAAAATGTTCAGCAGGCAAGTGACCTGCATATCACTTTTGAAATAATCATTTGAAGAAGGGGAAATGTCTGTAAAACTATATGTTGTAGAGAAGTACTAGAAGCATATGGGATGCATCAGAAACTGAAATTGAACTGTATCAGATTGCCTAGACTGAGCTTTTGAAGGCCAAGTTTTTTATTTTTAACTTGCTGATATTTATTTTGTTACATTTTGCTTAACATGCATTTTTGTTATTAAGAATTTCCATTTGAATACATCTAGTGTATGAATTTCCATTTTGCTTTAGGAGTAGTCCTTTCTTGATTTAGTATTTTTTCTTCAAATGGTTGTGGGATTAAGCTGTTTTGGCCGAGAATTTGTATCTTCAATTAAAAGTTTTGCTTGTCCCTAGAGGACTTAGCCTTTGAATTGTCCTTTCTTGATTTAGTATATTCCTTTTTATGTATGTGTGTTTTCTTTAAATGGTACTGGGATTTAAAGTTTTTTACTGTTATAGCAGAGAATTTGTATGTTCAAGTCAGTATCTGAAAATAGATGATTGGTTGAGTAGGTTGAGTTCAGGGGCGGATCCTGGGGGGAAGGCAAGGGGCCTTTGCCCCACTTTGTTAAAATGTGAAAATTGTATTTGGCTCCTACTGAAAATCAATAATTCAGTTTAGGTATTTTTTAACAGAAAATTTCTTTCTTGAGCCTCTCAAAATGTTATAATTTTATCTCGCCCCCAATTTTTTTTTGGCTTCACACCTGGTTGAGTTAATTTGATACTTACAAAATATCAGGTTAGCTATTCTGTAGGTTTATTGAACATCAGTTGTGGTAGGACAGAAAAACCGGTTTGTTCTTTCATCATTTTCAACTTTTTGAGCAACTTGGTCTAGGTTCAATGTGTTTGTCTGAATAATTCCTTGTGCTTACTCACATGTGGTTAAATGTTTTAAATTGACATGACTTGCTCAAATAAGATCTGCAAAAAATTTGTTATTAGTTTTTCTTATATTTTATCATGTAAACTCCTGTTTTTCCCGCTACTGTTTCTACTTTCTAGTATCTTTTTATGTAAACCTATAGAGTGGTAGAAAATAAGAGAGAACACTGAAGTTGGTACTTTGTGGTCGCTGCATTATTATGCACCTTTAAGAGGCTCCAGTTTTTGACTGTAGAGGGATGGGAATGTCTGATCTCATTGGTCAAATGCTGAGCTCTAATTGATACAAGAGTTTCCGAATTGATGTTGTGTATTAAGAATGAATACTCGGGTCAAATTTCATGTCATATTTATAGCTTTATGTCAAGAGCCCTTGGTAAGTATTTCCTATTAAATATTAATAGTAATTACTGTTCTCAATACTTGCATCTAGGTTGATGATGAAGTTCGGCTTGAAGATGATTGGGTTCCCATGGATGAACAACTAGGTGCTGCAGAGCTTGAGGAGGTTATCCGCGCAAAGGATGCCCATTCAAGTGCAGTTGTACTTGAAAGCGTAAGTTCCTGCGTGCATTATGATTGTGTTATTTTTTTTTGAATGTGACCATATCTTAAAGTTATTTACCATTTTTATCTCCATTGCAGATAGGAGATATTCCTGATGCTGAAATTAAGCCTCCTGACAATGTTCTATTTGTTTGTAAATTGAATCCAGTCACTGAAGTGAGTGCTTATTTTGTATGCATTGTTGGCAATATATGTGTGTGTGTGTATTCATTCATTTATTTCATTTATTGCGTCTTTGATTGGCGAAGTTTATCATAAAGGACTGACAAGGAAGGATAAGTTGGCTGAGAGCATTAGGGTGCTTTCATTTTTACAGATTTTTACTCTTTGCATCCTATACTACTGAATCAGAGGAAAATACCTCTTTTCTAATCCAATCCTGACAACTTTCCTCCCTGCAAAATATAGTTTAAACCAGATTCATGCAACGCGCATTTTGATTTCCTTTTTGTAACTGCAGGATGAGGACTTGCATACTATATTTTCACGTTTTGGAACTGTAGTATCGTGAGTATAATATTCTTAATAGTTCACAGTACTGGGATTCTTGTGGCTTTCAATGTGTTTCTCACTGCAACTATATGCCAGGGCCGATGTAATCCGTGATTATAAGACTGGAGACAGCTTATGCTATGCTTTCATTGGTGAGTGGAATCTTAGTTTTTGTTTTTTTAATCCAAGAGCATCTCTTAACCTATCATATGAGAAGCTTGAATTCATCTTAGTTTTAAGATAATATTCTCTCTACAGTCTTTTTCAGTTCTGGTCAACTTAAAATTAAAATATTGTTGAAGAAAACTCTTACAGATTTCTTTTGGAAGCTTTTTTTCTAGCTCTAGTCCTAAAGTGGAGTGGAAGGTGGATATTGTTTTTGGTTGACAATGCTGTTTTGAAGACTGAAGATGAACCTATTTTTAGACTTTTATGTGTGGTTGCCATTGAGAATTTGAGATCAAGTGAGCAATGGCAAGTGGAAGAAGAGTATAGAAAGGCTTAAATGTCTTATTTTATTCAGTTTTAAATAGGAGATAAGTAGGTCAGAAAAGTGAAATAAAACTGTTTAAAAGACTTTTAAACCTTAGGTGTATAAGGGAAAAATGAATGTAAATAATATATTTAAGAAACATATCTCAAAGTACGACGAGGTCAAATTCTCTTGTAGAATAACTTTTTATCTGATAACAATGGGTTGTGATATGTTTGATTTGGCAAACCTTAGGCAGTCCGTTAAAAGGTCTTCCTTTTTTTGTTTTGATCAGCACTTACTATTACTTATGTTAAGTTCTCTTGGGTCATTTCAGAATTTGAGACCAACGAGGCTTGTGAACAAGCATATTTCAAGGTATAATGCTAAATTTGTTCTTTCCTTTATTCAGTATTGCATGTTTCTTGATATTAGAAGATTATGTGAATTGATTGCACAATTTAGGGTTCCCTGAGGAATTATAAGTTTGTTGTTTTTCCATTTAAAAATCTTAGGTTTCTTGAATTTATTTGTGAAGAAAATATAATTTTCTTTTGTTTCAACTTCCTTATTTGTCAATGAGGATTTACCTTGTCTTCAAGGGTGTCCCTATTGATTGGACTTGAGACTTCAATTCTGAGGTCTAAAATGAAATCTCGGAATAGATGGATTTTTTTGGGGTGGGAGGGGGTTGCATACTTTCATGAGTTAAATTGCTAGACCATAATTGTCTAATTGGCCATAAGGTTTCTCTAACTAGGCTTATGTTACCAAAATAACTCTCATATTATAAATAGATTACTAATTTGATGTGATTAACTATCAATTACTATTTCTTTTGGACTAAAAGCTCAGATCTACTTTCTTAGTTTATCAAACATAATACGTGCAAATTTAATGCGACATTAACTTATATGCCATAAATATATAAAATTCACAAATTAGCTCTTAAAATATACCAGTGTAGAATAACTCTCATATTATAAATAGATTACTAATTTGATGTGATTAACTATCAATTACTATTTCTTTTGGACTAAAAGCTCAGATCTACTTTCTTAGTTTATCAAACATAAGGGGTACATGCTAAACGTGCAAATTTAATGTGATATTAACTTATATGTCATAAATATATAAAATTCACAAATTAGCTCTTAAAATATACCAGTGTAGATGAAACACATTCATGACATGATGGTTGTCCTTTGGAATTAGCGTCACAACTTTCTTTTGGACATAAAAATGATGCCACAGGCTCTTTGGAAAATTTGCAAGCAAGTTCTTTTAGAAATCAAGATTCTAAAATAGCTGCTACACTTTCAAACAGAGAACATATGTGTTCGTGAATCAAATATTTATTTTTTCTGTACTTTTCTTTGACGTGGGCGTGGAAAGTTTGTTGTTGACTGAAATTTTCATTGTAGATGGATAATGCGTTGATTGACGACAGAAGGATACATGTGGATTTTAGTCAAAGTGTTGCAAAACTTTGGTCCCAATACAGACGCAAGGATCAACAAAAGGGTAAAGGTATATTTACTGCTAGAATACATATTGCTCGCAGTCGTGTAACGTTAGGTGCTTGAGATCCTAGTCATACCTTTTGAACTACCCTGCTCATCGTCAATGCTTTGGCGCTCATCATGTAATTTAATGCACGTATATAATAGTTGTTAAGGAAAGTTAGAACCAAATTCTTGAATGGATGGATTCTATTGATTCATGGTGGGGTGGATTCTCATAGTCCTTTATGCCATTCCCACCAAACTTGAACAGCCTACAGTAACTGTAAGTGGACATGTTTTTTAATTTGCGGGAGGGGGGGGGGGGGGGGAGACCTGCTTAAATCCATATGGGAGTTCAATCTGAATGAACTTTTAGTTGCCCTAAAGCAACTGTAAGTGGACTTAAACCGCATGAATCAGTGCATATGAGTACTCAATTGGCACTGGAAGTTGCACTTATAGAATACATCTTTTTGGCTTGAAACTGAAGGGCAAAACTTAGCAAAAAAGGATCCCACAGTGATGAATATGGAAGGATATGCTTATTTTCTTCTGAGAAATCCTCTTAGAAGTTAGGTTCATTGCTTCTTTCATGTTTTCTAATTCCTTAATCTGAATCACTGAATATCATGTTCCTTTATGCATGTAATTTTCACAGTAGCTGAACTTAGCACATTAAACTTGTTTGCATATATTGGGTGTAGGAGGAGGTTGTTTTAAATGTGGTGCTCTTGATCACATTGCTAAGGATTGTACTGGGGGACCTGCAACCCAGCTGCAGCCTGCTAAATATATTTTAAAGGATGAAAATACACAGCATGGTGGAGATAATAGTTCAAGGTTTGCTAATTTGGATGCTTTTATGTGCATTCCTTCTAGACCCTCTTTCTTTCTTTCTATTGACGATGTCATGATTGTAATAGGTATGAGATGGTATTTGATGGAGACACTCCAGAGAGTCCTCGGCGAGGAAAAAGGCATCGAGCCCACGATTTTGATAGCAATGAACACAGATACAAAACAAACAGGAATACTTCTGATTCTATGGAGGGGAAAGACTTCAATGATAAGGATACACAGAGAAACCAAAGTAGAGATCACAGAGCAGATATGAGTCGATCTGGTGGGAGGAGAGATGAAAAGCATCTTAAAGACCAATTTGATGGAGAAAGGCATGTAGACAGACGAAGAGGAAGAGATGAGCGCAGTCACAGAAAGAGCAGTTCAGATATTCATCGGAGAGGTGATGCAGATGACAGAAAGAGTTATGCTGACAATGATAGTCCAAATAGAAGACACAATGACCACAGGAGGAGTGGGGATGATGATATCTATGCAGACAAGAAGGGTGAAAGAGATTATTCGAAGAAAAATGCAGACAGGAATGAGTCGAGTCGCAGAAGTGGTGCAAATAATGATCACAGCTATATAGAACGGAGGGATAAGCACAGGAGAACAGAAAGTGATGATGATCACATTCACGGTAGGGATAGAAGACACCTTGGTGATAGGAAGAGATAGAATGATAGGTGACATGAAGCGAATCAAGTATATCTTCTTTTGAGAAAGTGGACGATCAAGACAATTACCATATTCACATGAATCAACTAAAATCCAGTAAAGCTTAAAATTGTGACCTTTGCAATGGTGGCCGGTGACTGCAATTGTGTCATCGTTAGCTTCTTTTGGATTACTACAATTTCGTTTGCATTTAAAAACAACAACTTTCCTAGTTTTATAACGGATTGCTTGATTTTATTGTATTCTTCATTTCTTCCACTTATGTTTTCTCTTTTGTAGAGAGAAATCGGGTACAAAAGAGAGGAGAATGGCTTCTCTTAAACAGAAGAAAATACTAATAAAACAGAAATGACAGATGTCAGTTTCTAAAGGCAAGATTACTATGTACTTAAAATTCTTGCATTCATTTATGCAAAGTCGACTTTGATTGCTTTTATTTAACTTTGGTTTGCACTCAAAGCGGAAGCAATGCTGAAAGCAAAAGCCTCTTCAAACCTGGTTTCCCGCCCAATCACCATTCCTTGGCAACAATCTTTTACAGAAAAGCTGTTATCCCTGTTAAAAAAATGCACTTCCACGAAGCTCTTACAACAAATCCACACCCAAATGCTCACCAACTCCATTCAAAAACCCAACTTCCTTCTCTCCAAGCTCATTGACCTCAAGAACTTCGCCTACGCTTCTCTTCTCTTCTCCCAAATCCCGCAACCTAACGATTACGCCTTCAATGTCATGATCCGTGGCCTCACCACCACATGGCAAAACTACCCTGCAACTCTTCATTTCTACTATCAAATGAAGTTTTTGGGCTTAAAACCAAATAACTTCACTTACCCTTTTTTGTTTATTGCTTGTGCTAATCTTTTAGAGCTGAGCCACGGGCAGTTAGCTCATTCGTCCATATTTAAACTTGGATTGAACGTTGATTCTCATACTACTCACTCTTTGATAACAATGTATGCTCGATGCAACGAATTGGGTAATGCTCGGAAAGTGTTTGATGAAATAACTGAGAAAGACTTGGTGTCATGGAACTCAATGATTTCAGGGTATTCTAAAATGGGGTATGCGAGAGACGCGGTGGGATTGTTTGGGAATATGAGAGACGAAGGGTTTGTGCCTGATGAGATGACATTAGTCAGCGTTTTGGGGGCTTGCGGAGACTTGGGGGATTTAAGTCTAGGGATGTGGGTAGAGGGGTTTGTTATGAAACAGAAGACGGAATTTAATTCTTATATCGGCTCTGCTTTGATTGATATGTATGGAAAGTGTGGGTATTTAGTATCAGCAAGGAGGGTCTTTGATGGAATGCTGCAGAAGGATGTCGTCACCTGGAATGCCATGATCACTGGGTGAGTAAATTCTGTTTTGTCTCTAATTTCTGTTAAGTGCCATAGCATAAGAACTTTTCTTTTTAAGTTGGACTGGTTAGGCCTTCGATTTAGATTTAGGGTTGGCAATTCAAATTCACAAGACTGCTAGGCATCAAATATTTAATCATATTGATGATACCAGCTTCTTTCCAGGCGGGTTACACATGAAATAGAAAAAGCCTATTGACATTTATCCCATGCAATAGAAAATTAATTTTTTTTTACTTATAAATATGATAATGTTGAAAAGTTTAAGTGTATAAGAATTGTACCTTTCTCTGAATTCTAAAGTGTTGCTTTAACATATTCAATTCTTTTGTAGTGAATGTGATTCTTATATAATAATTAGAAGATAATATCATAAATGGACAAATCTCCTTGAAATTACTGGTTATAGTTAACAGACTTTTCAATACATTACCACACACACACATATAGTATATTGCTAAATAGTAGCCTTGAGAAATTTTATTTGCTGAATTTGGATAATTTTAACTCAGTTCTTTTGCAAAGATGATGGAAGTTGATCAAATGAAGTTCTGTTATGTTGCTCGAGTCCTTGGTCAATCTTATCCAAGCTAACTGCTAAAGCCTCCTTTTATGTCTGATATAATGTATACTAGAAATAGCTTTTTCTAGCAATAAATTCTTAAATAATTTAAAATGTTGTGATTTTTATATCAAATGATTGTCTGTTGAATTTTATGAATAGAGGCTCTGTTGGCAATACATACTAGGTATGCACAAAACGGAATGTCAGATGAAGCAATTAAGCTGTTTTATGGCATGAAGGACGCAGGAGTTATCCCAGACAAAATTACATTGGCCGGAGTTCTTTCAGCATGTGCTTCAGTTGGGGCCCTTGACTTGGGGAAATGGATTGATACATATGCAACTCAAAGAGGCTTACAACACAATATCTTTGTTTCTACTGCATTGGTGGATATGTATGCTAAGTGTGGGAGCTTGGATGATGCACAAAGAGTATTTGAAAACATGCCTATAAAAAATGAGGTTTCATGGAATGCAATGATATCTGCTTTTGCTTTTCATGGGCGATCGCAGGAGGCTTTATCACTATTTGAGCACATGTCAACAGAGGGTATGGATGCCTGCCCGAATGATGTGACATTTGTGGGAGTACTTTCAGCATGTGTGCATGCTGGATTGGTTGATGAAGGCTGGCGGTACTTTAACTTGATGAGCTTGTCATATGGGTTAACACCAAAAATTGAGCATTACTCTTGCATGGTTGATCTTTTGGCACGTGCTGGTCAACTGTATGAGGCTTGGGATTTCATTGAGAAGATGCCTGAAAAACCAGATGAAATTGTATTGGGAGCACTACTTGGTGCCTGCCAAAAGTGCAAAAATCTTGATGTTAGTGAGAAGGTGATGCAACTTCTTCTGCAAATGGAGCCTACAAATTCTGGAAACTATGTTATCTCATCAAAGATATATGCAAATTCAAGAAGGTGGGATGAATCAGCAAAAATGAGGGTGTTGATGAGACAGAGGGGTGTCAATAAGACTCCTGGTTGTAGCTGGGTTGACATTAAAGGTCAACTTCATGAATTTCTTGCCGGGGATGAGTTGCTATATCATTCAGTTGAGATTCATCAAGTATTTGAATTGTTAAATGTGGAGATGAAGAGGGAAGGTTACATTCCAAAGGTTGATTAAGAGTTCTTGATCATTTGCTTTCCTCTTGCTGATGAGTTTCTCTGTGGCAGGTTTGTTAGTTTGGGGACCACATTCAAATATTTTAACCTTCTATGCTGGTTATGCCTGTAAATTTTTCCTGGAAGGGCCTATCACCACATTCAAAGATTTCCATCACCATACATTGTATGAAAAATGGAAAAAATAGCCATCATTAAGGATTAAACCTACAATAATGTTGGAAGATGCCCTTCCTTTGTGTAAAGAAACAAATTACTATTATCCTTATATTTATCCTCGCTTACTTGATTTATGCTTTCAAAATTAAATGCATGAATTGGCACAACAAAAGACTTGATCTCCCTACCATCAGCACATACAATATGGGGAAGAGCTTGGCTCTATGTGATCGGTTATCGGCATCATCTCACATTGAATTTCTTCTCGGGCAATGTATGGAACTGGACGGGCGTTGCTTTCTTCTTTGCTTGCAGGCGTAGGCTCTCAACTGTCTTAAAGGAAGTATTGAGCAGGGACATATTCGAGTTGGTCCAGAGACCCAGCATTCCTTGTAACAAGGAACATGGGTAGACGACACATCCAAGATACGTAGGAAGGTGTTGGAATACAATGAGAAGTTGGATATGAACTGAGATTGACACCATTGTTATTGTTAAACCTTTAATACCTCATTTGCGGCCATTCTTTACCAACACGTTGACTCGTAGGACACAGTTCCATGTTGCTGTGAAGTGATAGAAACTTGAGATCATGGAATGATATAGGAGTCTCATATTATTTTTGTTGGAATACTAATACCTCGATTATTAATTATTATGATGCAAATATCTCAACTCGGATAAAGATACGATTATGGTTTAAAATAGATTTATAGAGTTCATTGAAATATTCAAAAGTTAAATATTAAAAAAAATTGAGGATCAATTTAGAATGAGGGTCATGAAATTAAATGTTCAAAAGTTTGAGGAGCGTTTAAAAAGAGAGTAATAGTTTTGATACAATTAATTCATGAACATATTAAACTACTAGATGTAAAGAATTATTTAATAAACACTGAACATTGAAGTTTAAAAAAAAAAGAAATGGATGATATTGAAGTTTAAACTTTTAGTATACTAAAATGAATGTGCGCATTTTAAAATGTTTGGATAAATTGTGGTTAATGGTGAGAGTCGAGTCAGTAAACATTGGTATTTGGTAGAGAATAGAGAATAGAGATATGGCTTTAAATTAATGACGTCATCCATGTCCAATACAAGGATATGCTCCACCACGTGAGATATATCTTTTTCTTTTTACGACTTGTCATTATATTGCCATTAACATTTAACATTTAACAAAGTAGGAGTCTAGGAGTGGGCAACCCACTAGTAGTAGTAGATCTTCTCTTCTGACATCTAAAATTCCCTCCCCTCTTCTCATCTGTATTTCTGCCATTTCATAATTGCTTATCCAAGCGGCCACCATATATATATTCCACTGTCCTCGCATTCCAACTCTAACCTTCTCTTTTAAAAAAAAAATCAGCAAAGCTCCGCGCATACATTATTTAACAAAACCAAACTACAAGGGTTTCGATAATTTATGATAACAAACATGTTATGTTATGTCGCATAAATGGAAACAGGTGTTGGAACAAATATAAGTTACAATATTTATTTTGTCCCATCACATGAAACATCCAATAAAGGAGTATGTTATTTATATACTCAAGTAGAAGTAGTGGACTTGTGTCCCCTCCAGGCTCCAATCACAATTTCAACATCTGGACATAAACACAAGGGAGGCGATATGATAAGGACATTTGAATTGGGCATCTTCAAAGTTGATGACCAAGAATCCATTTAACCTTTCTTCTTTCTTACAATTAAATCATATGCTACGCAAATCAATCATTATTTTCCAATATATGTATACCTACTGGATCCAATAAAAATTTGGAGTTTCATTTGATTGTTACATATATTTGTTTCAAATTCTTTTTATGAGTTTTGAGATTTTGTTGTTGTTGCTATTATTATTATATTCGGGGAAAATTATCTCCTTACATGAGTATCTTGGGTGTCGTATCGAATGTTGTGGTGTGGATGGTGAAATTTGAGTTCATAATCTTTAGCATTAAGTTTAAAATGAAGAAGGTTTATAAGGATTAATCTCACTATATTGTCACGCCTGAGAAAAGGCAGGGATAATAATCTTACATTAGAAAAAAAAAGGAGGTCTTAAATATATAAAAAGTGGCGCTGCACATCTTATCAGACATTTCTTTTGGAAAGAGGATAATGATCCAAATAACAATATGTCTTATTAAAGAAAACCTATAATAATAAGACTCATTAGTTTGATGCGAACCAAAATTACATTTATTACTTAGCAAGTATGGGGCACATAACGTTGGCGATAAGTAAATCTTCTGAAAAAAATGCCTACTAAAGTTGTTCAAGGATCATGTAAATAATATGAGATTATTCCTAACCATATCATTATACGATAATATTTGAAATTTATTGTCAAGTTTATTTTTCATTTTGGTTGGTTTACGTCGTGTAGAGAAAACAAACATGTTGTAGGACCTAGAGCAAACGTTAATGGTTTGTTCATAAAGTAATATCCCACATATGATGAGTTTATTTTGAAGAAAGAAAATTTACTTTGTAATATATGAAAAAAAATATTAGATTAAATGAGTCATTCTGTGTGATTTTAAATTTAGACGATCATAATAAAAAATAATAAATAAGTGACCAAATGTATAATATACTCGTTTATATTATTATTAAATTTTCGAAACATGACTATAAACGAAGGATTCTCTCTCGGTTCTCATGTTCATCAAATTCTACACTTGAACAATGAAAAGATAACACATAGCTCCTTTTTATATTTAATACTTATTTTTTAATGAAATTAAAGAAAAAACTTGTAGGGTAAACTACAACGGAGGTCACTCAATTATGGGTAAAGTTATATTTGGGTCACTCAATTATGGGCAAGGTTATATTTAGGTCACCCAATTATTAAATGTTACATTTGGGTCACCCTTCATATTTAAAAAATACATCAAATTCATAATTTTTTTCTTCCAAATCACTTGTATACCCTTGTTAACACTAGAGTATTTCATTTGAAATTATTAATTAATCTAATACATAAATTGATATATATTTTTGAAATATGAAGGGTGACCCAAATATAACATTACCCATAATTGAGTGACCCAAGTGTAACTTTTAATAATTGGGTGACCTGAATGTAACCTTACCCATAATTGAGTGACCTAAATATAACTTTTAATAATTGGGTGACCTGAATGTAACCTTATCCATAATTGAGTGATCTAAATATAACTTTTAATAATTGGTGACCAAAATATAACCTTACCCATAATTGAATGGCCTCCATCGTAGTTTACCCAAACTTAAAAGTACCTTACACTTCAACATTTTAGTACTTATAAAAATCCTAAGCTATAAAGGAGAAGGATACACTTAGAGAATGCAACAGGGCGGCCGATGTTATGACAAGTTTAGTGTGGAGGAGTGCCCAACTACATGTTTTTATTTATTTATTTATTTCTCGAGGTATGTACTATGCTGACACGTTAGCGTTTCTTTTTCTCAATTAAAAAAATATACTTTATTAAATTATTATCCTATTCAGAGAAATTTAGGGAAATAATATTACTGAAGAAAAGATTATGGGAAATAGGGTAGGTAGGTGGAAATTTATTTAGAGATTTGCGGCATTGGTTTTAGTGCAAGGTGAACTCGTGTGTTTCCGGGGAATTTTAACTGGAAAATATATTTTTATAAAAATCGTCATAGGTTCCGGATGAGTTTTATTTTTTAAAAAAGTTGTATGAAAAAAATTGTTGGGTGTTTCGTAGAACTTATAATTGCAATCAACCTATACCTTTTCTTTATCTGATTGTTTACAAGAAGCCTGAAACCCAAGGGTTTGGAACACTGCATTATTGATAATTATCAAAACGAATGGTTGCTGATCATATCTTGAATTATCACCAGGTCGAGTTAAATTGCTTTTTATTTGTAGACAACCTTAAATGTCGTGGGATACAACATTTAATTATAAATTGAATTATGGAGGCTGGTATTCATGCCAACTATTTAATAGAGCGGCCGACTGTCGTTAAGCCATATCGACCACATTAAAATGACAACTCGTTCACAACAAACAACATGTTTTCTATGCGGTTTAAAAGAATTAAAACATTGAATTTTTTCCGATAAGATCTATAAAAAATTGTTTTAAGCTAAAACTAGTCGGATACACGCAACGAATTCACCTCGCACTGTAAACTCATAGATCCCTACATAAATTTCCGCATGCTCTATTTGAGAATTTGACATTCATGTGAATATGTTTTTGTGGGTACCTACTTAAACGACAAATAGAAAGAGAGGTGGATTAATTATTGGGCTTTGAATTATGATATTAGGGTTTAGAGTTTAGGGTACCTACAAAAATAAAATTAATAATGTCTTTGTGTTTTTAAAAAAAATCAATCAAGCTCTTCTATCGTGTTATTATTCACAAATTGACTATCATGTCAATAAAGTGTGATCACGTTAACAAGATTAACTAGTATGCATCATAATAACGGTCAACAACTAAAATTATTGATCAAATAATTTATTTGATGTAATTGTTCACTTAAAGGATCCCATTGAATATATAAAAGTGTAAATTATAATTGATTTTTTCTCATTTTTTTAAGCTTTAAGATAATAAACAAATAGGAGAATGAATCATTCTAGTTTACCCCTCTAGAAATGTAAGAGCTCTTGGGAAAGAGGGTAAAACTAGTTTTATGTCATAATCACCCAAAACGCTGACGTTTAGAAAGATATGAGAGTAAATTAAAATTTATTATTATTTTAAATAGTTTAAAGGAGATTATAATATAAAATATATTCATAAATATTCTTAATTCTTTAACAATGCATACACCTTGCAGATATTCTGATATGAGAGTAAATTAAAACCCACCGTTCTTTTAAAAGACATTGTAATTTGTAAGCGACTCATGCTTGTGGAATGTTGCATGTATTTCTCAACCACTCCACTATGCACACACAGCAAAGGAAAACCAGGACACCAGTTACACGTGAGGAGATATAAAGACCAAAAGTAATATATATTCACTATTCAGGGATAGTATAGTGAATTTTCAAAGCTAAATTTAATGTAACCATACATGCACTTTTATTATTTAGTACATCGTCAATGAAAGTGTAATAATTTTATAAGCTCACAAATTTTCAAAAAAGAAAAAACACAATTAAACCACTATAAAAAAGCAGACTCAATCGTTAAGGGCGGAAAGTAGTAGAGATTAGGGGGTCATAAACGATTAAAATTTTAATTTGATCCTCTCAAGATTTCTAAAATTTTATATTATTTAAATTTTTGAATATTGTTCGGTGTAATCAACTTTATATGTAATCAAACTTTACACCAATATACTATTGTCTTATTTTAGATCTCAAATTGTAATTTTCATATGTAATCAATACAATAAGATGATATTGGTTTAAAGTTATTCACAGTAAAACTATTTTATTAATAATATATTCACATAAAACAATAAAAAACCATAATAGACTAAATAGTCACGATGAAACTCAAATCGATGTCATCTTGCTGCGTCGATTGCTTATAAAAAACAAACTTGAATTCCAAAATAATATTAATGAGCACCAAATGTTTTAAAAATTAAGTTGTGAAATTTTTTAAAATTTTAATTAAGTTCCTCTACCATATCAAAACGGAGAGACTTTGTTTATTCATGGGGTAATTTACTCGGCTGACATGGGTGTTTCTATTTATATTTTTAGTCTAAATTGTTTTTTTGAATTTGGACAAAAATTTATTGTTCTTTTTTGGTGTCCTTTTGTGTCCCAACACCAAAAAATTAAATTCTAAGCACTAACCATAAATTTTAAATCTTAAATCTTACACCCTAAAAAATACATCTCACACCCAATACTCTAAACTCTAACCTTAAACCCTATACATAATTTTTTTAATGATGGAACATAAGTAAGAACACCGAAAAGGAACAAATGTTTTTTACTCTTTGAACTTGACTTTTGTTACATGTTTTTGTACTTCACTTGATATCAAAATATATAATATAAGTTAATTTTTTAAAAAAAATAGGTGAATGTTCAATATATTATTCACAAAAAATAAATAATCTTATGATAATATAAAATTTTAAAATAATTTGATTTTACTTTTTGAGTGTGCACGATACAAACAAAACAATGAGTAAAACTGAATAGTAGAAAACGACCCATAATTTAATCCTCACCTCTTCAAGTTTAGATGCTCACAATCTATCACTCGTATTGATTTCTTGTCTAAACTATAAGGTGATACACACAAATTAACCCCTTACATTTTATATGTTTTCTTAACTTTGTACTAATGTACTTTTAGTCATTAGTGCCCTTAACTAAAAATCTAACTAATTTGCTCTGAAACAATTATTATAATCATAAAGCTCAATAATTTAAATTATAGTAAAATTAAAGCTTAAAATTCAATATTAATATTTGATAGTAAATTTATATTTAGGAAAATATAAGTCTATTGTTATTAATGAATTCCTTAACCGTTGTGATGTAAGACAAGAATATTAGCAGAATTATACTATTTGCTAATGAATTCCCTAACACTATGAGCACAAATGACATTAAGTATTCAATTCGAAAAATATGTGGATGTTACAAGGCAATTTATGTATTAAGCAGAAATATAAATATTATATTTATTTTCTACTGTTTTTTTCTTTTCTATTTTTGGAATAGTTAAAATTTAACTACTTGATTTAATAGTATTTATGTATTTATAGAATATGTATTAATTACATTGCATCTATGATATTGAAAATTGTTCACTAATAAAAAGTATTAATTACTTTGTATAACCTAGTCAAACTTTTAAAATATATTTTAATTTTTCTCTTTACTCATATTTATTTCAATTACTATATCATATGTCATTTCAACTGAGTAGATTAATTATTGTCCTATCAAAATTAATCAATGTGGACCGTTATGTGAGTATTGTTAACTACCACATCAATACAATAATGATAAATAATTTTGATTTGTCAAAAGTTTAATTAATATTTTTTTAAGTTCGACCATTTTTTTTTTAAAAAGTTTGTGGGCTAAAATCCGTAAGTGTATGTAATTTTAGTGGGGGGAAGGAAGTTGCAGAATATGTGGCCATTAGTTAGCCGACGGGTTAAGTCGCGAAAGGTAGAATAGGTGGTTTTGGGTTAGACATGAACAGTGAACAGGAGAAAAATTGCAAATTCTTTTTATACCCTAAGAAAAAGTTAGGTTTGCTAGAAATCGAATATTGAATAGCGAATTCAAAATTAAATGAATTTATTCGATATTTGGTTATAGTATAAACAGAAAAAAATAAAATTCCGAAAAATAAAGGAGGATTCATATGTGGATTCCATCACAAACCTTGCTTCTCCATTCTCCATTATTTGGGTGAGAGAGAAAAGTGGATTATATTCCCCAGTCCCGTCCAAAATCAAACACAAAATTTTCACTAGAGATTTCTTAAATTATTCTCATTCACTTTATTTTTGTCTTAATCGTGTCATCTCAGTGAGCAGTTGTTCCGATCATCATTCTCTACTTAAACCACCCTCCCTAGCTGCCTCCCAACCAACTCTATCGCTCCTCTCCTCTCCTCTCCTTTACTTGCAAATTGCAAAGGTAATGTTTCTAACTCCAAAATCTTTCTATGGAATTCTAGCTTTCAGAAACTTAAGCCCCTTTTCCAATTTCCAAACTCAAATCGGATCAGCCTTTTAATTTTAATTTCCCTGCTTGTCTGCAGCAATTGAGAAGAAAAAGAATGGGTGCAAATGAGAAAAAACTGCAGAAGAGCTACTTTGATGTGTTGGGATTATGCTGTTCCTCTGAGGTTCCGCTGATAGAAAACATATTGAAATCAGTTGAAGGGGTCAAAGAAGTAACTGTGATTGTTCCTACCAGAACCGTTATTGTTCTTCACGATAATCTCCTTGTTTCTCAGCTTCAAATCGGTAAACCTCCTCTCTATTTTATTCTTCTTTAAAATTAGTTGGACCCCCCAAAAGAAGCTTATAGCACAAGTTCCTTTTATACAGGGAAAAGAAATTGATTTTATATATTTTTTTAAAATACTTTGGCAGGTTGGTGAGATTGATTTTTTAACAAGTATATACTAGTTTTTATTTTATTTTTGACATACAGATTTGATTAAATTAGGAATGAGTTATACATGGTAATTACGAAATTAGAGGTTACATTTGAACAGTAAAGGCTCTAAATCAAGCAAGGCTGGAAGCAAATGTGAGAGCACAGGGGGAGATTAAGTACCAAAAGAAATGGCCAAGTCCTTTTGCAATAGCTTGTGGGTTGCTACTTTTGATATCCCTTTTCAAGTACGTGTACCCTCCTCTGCAATGGGTAGCTGTGGCAGCGGTGGTCGTTGGCGTCTACCCCATTCTCTTGAAGGGCTATGCGGCCATCACCCATTTCAGGCTGGATATCAACATCCTCATGCTAATAGCAGGTTTTCTTCTTTCTCTTCCATTATTCTTATTGCCTCACTCATTAATATAAAAAGAAAATAAATATGATTTCTTTAAAGCTTTCACTCTTCATCAACCCTTTTAAACAAATCAAACATTGGGAATATATTTAGATTTTTTTTAAGAAGAAGATGGAATTTATAAAGAAAAAAACATTACACGGCATACATGTGATATATTACTTAAATTTTATAACTCGAGTTAAAAATTTAATATGTCTTATTAATTGGTTTTTATTTTCTTCAATATCAATCCATATCTTTAGTATGCCTAAAGAATTTAAAAAATGAAGCACGAAGTAAATACCCTAAAAAATATATAAGGGAAAATGGAGAGGGTTGCTACCCCTAATACCCTTTTCCATTTCCTTTTTTTTTTCGCCTTTAAACTTTTACTTGTTCACACAAATCGTTGATCTGATTGGTGCAAGCAAAATTCATCGCGATTACAGAACTACCCAACCTACCTTCTCTCTTTAAACAAAAAAACCAACCAATGCATTTATAATGGTATTTTTTTTGTTGATGGGACAGTAACGTGGGATTGACGTGGCACCTTTTATTCACCCAAAAAGTTATGCCAGCTTCTTTTATTTTCCTTTTTAAAAAATTACGTACATAATTATTTAAGGCAATTTTAATTGAGTATGCTTTTTAAATAATTAATTAGAAAAACGACTCCAAACTTGATTATTTAGAAAAATGATCTTATTTCAGTCCATATAAGATGAATTCGTTTTTTATAAGACTTGAGTTTGAAATTTACTTTTAACAAAATGTGAACTTGAACTATGTGGACTGAAAATTAATTATTTTTTTAAATAATCAAATTTATGTAAAAAAGGATATATTCATTTAAGATTGCAATTATTAAATTTATGTAAAAAAGAAAAACATTTGTCATGCTTTCTTTTTAAAGAATTTTAAAGGATTGAGGGGTTTTCCATTTGAAACGTAAGACTTGCTTGGGTGGGTTTACGTGAAGTGCAGCAAAATCATAAAAACTTTGTGCTTTGTATCTCTACTTTACTTTTCTTTTTTCTTTTTAGTACATGGCTTTCATCACTTTATCAGGTGGGGTCCAACCCTCCAAACCCGTAAAGCTTCTCTCTCGTGAATCGTGATAATATTAATAATGCATAGCATGAGGGGAAAGCCAAATGCTGCCCATTTTCTTTTTGGACAATATCTACTATGGAGCCCCAAAAGATGTTTGTTTTGATTCCCGTTATATTTTCTCCATAACCTTCCTTTTTAGCAACGTTGCATTCATATGGTGTTTTGTGGCTGCAAGTTCAGTTTTAAAACAAAACTCTTTTAATCATATAATTATGGCCTGAAATTGAATTAATGTACACCACAATTTTAGTTTCTAACTTATTATGTAGAACCTTCATAATGGAGTTGAGGTCTTTAATTTGATAATCAACTTACCAAAAAGATAGGTAGAAAAGTAGTTCATTATATGCATTAGTATACGAAAATAATAAGGATAACAAATGTTATTATATTCACATAAAATAATAATTAGTCAGTTCTTCCAGTTCCGGTAATAGTTTTTAATTTTGTGGGTTTTGTTTGTTTGGTTTAGCATTGCTATTGGCAAAAATGATTTGGTCATAAAAGGAAACTACCGAGTACCGATGATGGTGGGCTTTGGGTAGAGTCGTCCACTCGTTGCTCTGCACTTTCCAGCTTTCCTTTCGGCTTTTACGATGACATTAAGAAATAAGAAAACAAAGGAATTTGAGTCCCTTAAGATTTTCCCATTCCCATTAGTAGTTGTTTTCCCTTTCAACTTTATAACGTCGCTTCCCCATCTTTTAAGCTATATTAATCTAACCACTCAACTACTAGTGCCAATCCCTTATCTCAAACATCCTTTTCTACTGGAATCCAATTACCCCAGGACCACATGTTAGATTGAATTGAGTTTTGATCAGGGCTAATCAAATAAAATTCATAACTAGTACTGTTAATTTTGGCTTCCTATCATTTTAATTTTGATTCATTTAAAGTACTCGTTTTAAATTGAAGGGGTTTTTTTTCCTTTATAAAAAAGTCATATAATACCTGACTTTTGATTCTAGGATTTTGAGTTTTAAAGTTAAGGACATGTGATTGTATTTAAACACTGTTTGTAAAAAACTAATATTCAAGTGACAATGTATCGAATATTAATCTTTTCATCTTAAATAAAAAGTAGAATGTATTTTGTAGAATACCAAAGCATACACAAGTAGAGTATTGTAATTTGTAATTTGTAAGAAAGAAATATGTTTGAATGATTATTTGTTAGTAATATGGAAGAAAAGAGAATGGTATTTGAATTACGATGAATGGCAATAGCGGGAATGCGTGGTGGATTGTTGATAGTATGGTAAACTTGGTCTTAGACTGTATCTGTTAATTGCTTGTTGCAGTGATAGGGAGCATTGCAATGAAAGACTACACTGAAGCCGCCACTATAGTCTTCCTCTTCACCACTGCGGAATGGCTTGAGTCAAGAGCAAGCCATAAGGTTTGCTTGCTTGAATCTCTCGCCTCCACTGATATATCTGCACATAAATATGAAATATCAACCTTTCAAGAATTAAAAAAAAATGCTGAATTTTATGTCAGGCTACTGCTGTAATGTCTTCATTGATGAGTATAAGTCCTCAAAAAGCGGTGATAGCAGAGAGTGGAGAAGAAGTGGATGCGGATGAAGTGAAATTGAGCACTGTCCTGGCAGTCAAAGCTGGTGAAGTTATACCCATTGACGGAATCGTTGTAGATGGGAAATGTGAAGTGGATGAGAAAACCCTCACTGGTGAATCATTCCCTGTTCCCAAACAAAAGGATTCAACTGTCTGGGCTGGCACCATCAATCTAAATGGTACCATCAATTTATTTTTCTCAACTCATGGAATTTTGGTGCCTTGTTCTAATTTCTATATAATAATAATATAGGTTACATTAGCGTGAAAACCACAGCCGTGGCTGAAGATTGTGTGGTGGCCAAAATGGCAAAGCTCGTGGAGGAAGCTCAAAACAGCAAATCTACCACGCAAAGATTTATAGACAAATGTGCTCAGTTCTACACCCCAGGTTAGTTGGCTTACGCTTAACATTAACAGGGTCTTTTCTTAACTGGAATTGCTTGCTTTTGACTTTCTTCAACAAGTGCAAATATAATACTACTACTCATTCTTATTTGCAGCAATTATAGTTGTATCAGCCGGCATTGCTGTGATTCCAGCTACATTAAGAGTGCATAACCTTCACCACTGGTTTCACTTGGCATTGGTTGTGTTGGTGAGTGCATGTCCATGCGCGCTTATCCTTTCCACTCCTGTTGCCACCTTTTGTGCACTTACAAGAGCAGCAACATCAGGACTTCTGGTTAAGGGGGGCGACTGTCTCGAAACTCTTTCTAAGATTAACATCACAGCTTTTGACAAAACTGGCACACTTACCAGGGGTGAATTTGTTGTGACCGATTTCCATTCTCTCTGTGAAGATACAAGCATCGTCACATTGCTTTACTGGTATGGTCTTTTTCATACTTTTATATGATTAGTGCGTTACTTTGATTAGAAAAATGAAAGGATCGAGCAATTCAATTTACATTATCCGCTGTAGCGGTACTGCCATGTTTCCTTTTTTTTTTCTTTTGGGGTGGGGGTGGGGGGGGGGGGGGGGGGATAAAATATCAACCCTCAACAGCAAGCTATACAATTCCCCAGCCTATACAAAGACTATCATTAACCGTATCCTTTTTTATTTTAGTACCCACAAATCTCAATCTAACAACTTCTACAATCCTGCTAAGAAGTTCATCTTCAGATATCCTGGTGCCCTTGAATTGCCTATTGTTTCTTTCCTTCCAAATCCAATATATGAAAGCAGTCCATGCAGACTACAAAATAAAAACATATGATCCCAAGATTCAGTCTCCCAACAACAAAGATTACATCATTACTCACTTCCCATTTTAATAATTTATCCTTTGTTGGTAGCCTATCTAAACCGGTTAACCAAGCAAAAAAAGAAAATTGGGGTACATTATACATATCTCTCATTATTTCTCCTTATACTTTGCCAAACCTTCCTTATTTGAAACTTAGTGCCTTGCATAATCCATTCCACAGTTGTTGGATCAAGAAATTGAGTTTCTAATGGTTTCAACTAAAGCAACTTCTTCCATATCCAGCTGCTTTTGTTAATAGAGCAATTTGTCATGATTTGCCTCCTCTTCAGCACATAAATTTTTGCCCATTTGATTTGACCCATATAGAATCTGCTCTTGTAATTAAAGCCCAAATAAGGTGCAGCATGTTTCCCAAATTTTGCACTTCACTGGAGTTAATATATGTTACAATATTTTTGAAGGGTTTCAAGCATTGAGAGTAAGTCAAGTCATCCAATGGCAGCTGCACTTGTAGAATACGGAAGATCACATTCAATAGAACCAAAGCCTGAAACCGTGGAGGATTATCAAAATTTCCCTGGAGAAGGTATTTATGGGAGAATTGATGGAAGAGATATTTACATCGGAAGCAGAAAAGTATCAGAGAGAGCCCATGGAACAGGTGAAAACTTTTGCTTCAGATTATTTAATAGACACCTCAGTTCAGAATATTATTAGAAATGCGATAAACTGCAGAGCCAAACTGTTGAGCATTCTGATAACATATTCTAATGCGAGTATCATGTATATAGCTCCAAATCTACAAGGCAATATGATGGAAGGCAAGACCATTGGATATGTATTTTCTGGAGCAACCCCTGTTGGAATATTCAGTCTTTCAGATGCTTGTCGAACTGGTGCTGCAGAGGCAGTCAAGGAGCTAAAGTCAATGGGGATCAAAACTGCTTTGCTTACAGGAGACAATCAAGCAACAGCCATACACGTACAAGAACAGGTGCACTTCCAATAACTCATGATCAACCAGGTCTTGGACTTTTTGCCTGAAATGCTACAAATGTTTTCACACAATCCAAATACTAATGATGACACTAGGAACTCTGTGCAGAAATTGTGTAAAAATGTTGTTCTCGTTGTTGATGTTCTATTTAGCTTAAGATGGGAAGTTTAAATCCGAGTTCATGAGAAATAATAGATCTTAAATATATGTTATTTGCAGCTGGGGAATGGTCTCGATGTGATCCATGCTGAACTTCTTCCTGAAGACAAGGCAAGAATAATCGAAGAGTTTAAGAAAGAAGGGCCAACAGCAATGATTGGAGATGGCATCAACGATGCACCTGCACTTGCTACAGCTGATATTGGTATCTCAATGGGCATTTCAGGTTCCGCCCTTGCAACAGAGACAGGGGATGTTATTCTCATGTCAAATGACATCAGAAAGATACCTAAAGCTATCCAACTGGCGAGGAAGGCTCACAGTAAAGTGATTCAGAATGTAATTTTGTCGATCAGTACTAAGGTGGCTATTCTTGCATTGGCATTTGCTGGTCATCCACTTGTGTGGGCAGCGGTTCTTGCTGATGTCGGCACATGCCTGTTGGTGATCTTCAATAGCATGCTCCTTTTACAAGGAACACACAAACATGCAGGAAAATGTTGCAAGTCTTCAGCTGCCTCACATATAGACAAACATGGATGTAAAACCAGCCATTGCCATTCATCTCATAACCATCGACATGGTAACGTAGACAAAAAGGTCCAAATGGAATGTGAGCCCCAACAGTGTTCCTCCTCTAACTGTGCCCCAAAATGTCAATCTAGCTCTTCCCATTCACATTCATCTTCGAATTCATGTGGGAGCGGTAAATGTGTAGGGACACATGATTCTTGTCTTAGTCATGAAGCAAAGCATTGTGACCATGGAAGTTGTAACACTGCCAATCACGAGATTGAGGGCGAGAATCCCAGCAATTGTTGTTCAGGGAATGATCGCTGTGGGGAAAACCAGGTGGGTTTACATCATTCGTCTAATCAGGAAGAGACAAAAGATGATCTTTGTCATTCCACTTGTGCCAAAAACCGTACTGACCTTGAAGCTTTAGGAAACTTTCTAGAGCATTGTTGTTTGGAGGGCCCAAACCCAGAGGCTCATCCGTATTCGAACAAGTGTTTTACAGATTATAGTGAGCCATCTCACACTGCTATAGACATTCCAATGCATGAGACTAGGCATGCGTGTGCGAGTGTGGAGAAGAGAGAATTTGGTGGTTGTTGCAAGAGCTATATGAAAGAATGTTGTGGCAAGCATGGACATTGTAGAGCTGGCTTAACAGAAATCATCAGCGAATAGAAATGTTCAACTTCCATAGGAACTATGATCTTTGTAGGATCAAAGAAATTCTGGCTCGGGTGAATCAAAATTAATAATTGTTAAAAGAAATGGAAATTAGAATGTTTTTGGTCTTTGGTAATGTTATCTGTATAAAATTGGTAAATCATGACTAGTTTGCTTGATTTTCTGTCAACTGATGGTGATTGCCTTGTCTGCCCCTGCAAGAATAACGACGTTCATTCCTTAAAGCTTATATTTGGGCAAGGTTGTTTGTATACATATTGATGGGGGAAAAGGAAAAGAACAATGGTACGGTCATAAATAGGAAGGCGTAGGAGCAGTGAATAGTGATATATGAAATGGTGGGGTTTGTAGCATGAAAAATCATGGTGTGTTTCTTGCACATGTATAATGGATTTATTTTATAATTGTTAGGTAATTATCTCATCTTATATGTTTGGTAAGCCACATGTACCGTCTAACAATGCAAAAAAGTAGTGATTAAATCCTTGTTGATCACTTAAATTATCAAGGCAAGAAAGAAGATGAAGAAGAAAGCCGATTATAGCATGGTTCGAGTAAAATGGTGATTTTGAAAAAATTACAGTTGGGGATTTCTCTCCATGTTATAGATGCCTTCACGGCTTTAGTTCTGCAAGGGGACGAAATTTCTTTTCATCTTCATCTTAACAACCATTTAGTCTTTTTATTTCTTGAACGAGAAATCCTATGAACAATAGACATGGGATGTATTCAGCTAATCTTTACCCAATTTTCACCAATATATATTTTTTTAAAGAAAAGAACAACCCAACTCCGTAGGCTACATCTGCAGGTGGATACTAACATGAAAATGAATAGATAGCCTTAAAAGGAAGGTGTAGTTTTGGACAATGGCAATGTCTAAATTCTTCATTGGATAAAACATTTCATATTCAATGGGGTATGTGATGAATGATGATATAACAACAACATTTCATATTCATGGATCTTATGTTCTTTGCATTGCACTCCGATATCTATCTATAATTACAATTAAATTTAAATTTAAAGGTAGCAAATCAATTATTCAACGCAACTTTTCTTTTATTGAACTGTGACATTTGTTAAGTAACAAGCAAATCAATACTTAATTTGAGCCTCTAACTAATCATCAATCCAATGTTCTTATAAAAATATAGCTTTATATTCCTATTACAGAATCATTTTCCTAGGTTGAAATTGAATAATGTCGCGTCGCCAACCAAACTTTTACTCACTAACTAAACATTAATTAAAGCCTTATTTTTATGAAAAATTCTAGAGTGGGGGACGCACACCGATAAACACTATTAATGCAATACACCGCTGCACACCACTAAGTTTTAAAAAAAAATTAAATTATTACCAATAAATTCAACTTTCTTCTGCTCTTAGTGGCACGTTTTCTTCTACTCTTAGTGGCACGTTTTCTTTTTGTCTTTTCTTTTCTGGTTTTTTGGTTTTGGTTCTCATGGAAAATCAATTGCAAACCCTGACGATTGTGGACACTGAGGAGGACGTCCTGCAAGTTGATGTGGGGGAAATTCAGAACAGAATCTCTTATGAGCACTGTTTTGTCGGTTTTTTTCTCACGTCTAGTGTGGTGAATTTCCAGGCAATGAGATCTACAATGGCCAATGTTTGGCACCCACTCGGGGGTGTTTCGATCTCAGAATTGGGGAATGGCCGGTTTATGTTTCGATTCTACCACAGTGTGGATGCGGACAGGGTGGATGCAGGTGGCCCGTGGAGTTTTAACTCGCATCTGCTGGTCTTGCATCGGTTGGAAGGCGGTGAAGACCCACAAACTGTTCCATTATTTTCGGTTAAGATGTGGGTTCAGGTTCTTGATCTGCCGGTGGGTTTTATGTCGGAGGGAGTGGCTAAAACTCTCGGTAATTTCCTAGGGGTTTTCCTTGATTATGATGCACAATCTCTGTCGTTGGGGTTCCGGAAAATGATGAGAATAAGGGTTACACTGGATATCAGACAACCCCTGAAGCGCAGGAAGAAGATTGCCGTATTGAATGGTGCAACGGAATATGTTAGATTTCAGTATGAGTTCCGCTCAATATTTTGTTTCTTGTGCGGCAGATTGGGTCACGGGGAGAGTTTTTGTCCGTTGCGGGTGATGGAGGGTACTGGTGACCTAACACTCGGTTGGGATAGCTCTCTTCGAGCTCCTCCCCGCCGGGCGGCAGCACCGGCGAGCATTTGGCTCCGTGAGGAAGAGTCATCAGGGGCGAAATTGTTGGGACTTGAGGGTAGTAATTTGGGAAGTCAATCCCATAATCGACGCTTTTCCGGAGTGGACTCTATCCGCGCAAATATGGGAACTATTGCTGGTTCAGGATTTTCGAGAGGAATTTCAGCAAACTTGTCCCCCCTCAATTTAAAGGAAAGTTTTGATATTGTGATGGGCAATGCTGATGAAGAAAGCCCATTAGGTTTCAAGGAAGGAAGTAAGCGGGCTCGGGCTTCAGGCTCTAGTTCGGGTGACATCAACAAAGACAATTTAATGGCAGGCTCGACGGATCGGGCCAGCCGAACCCAATGAAGGTAATGTGTTGGAACGTTCGAGGGCTAGGGAAACCTCGAACAGTTCGTCGTCTCAAGCATATGCTTCGAGACAGTAATCCCTCGGTGGTCTTTTTAATTGAGACTCGTTTAAATTCTGCTCGTATGGAGAAAGTAAGACGTTATTGTGGTTTTCCTAATGGGGTGGATGTAAGTTCAAATGGGAGTGGTGGTGGTCTGTCGATGGCCTGGAAAGCTAATTGTCAAATTTCCTTATCCTCTTTTTCGGATAGGCATATCGACGCTCTTGTTTCTTGCGACACTGATGGTAATTGCTGGAGATTTACGGGGTTTTATGGTGCTCCGGAGGAACGGTGGAGAAGTGCGTCATGGGATCTTTTGCGACAGTTGAATAGTAGTCTTGATCTTCCGTGGCTGATTATGGGGGATTTTAATGAAATCCTCTATTCGTTTGAAAAGCAAGGAGGTCTGGTTCGTAGTGAGCGTCAGATGCGGGGCTTTCGGAACATGCTGGAGGACTGCGGGCTCTTTGATTTGGGCTATAACGGGCCCTGGTTCACATGGGAGAAGGGACGATTTGAGTCCACTCTAATCAGAGAAAGACTGGACCGAGGAGTGGCTAATGATGCTTGGTGGAATCTGTTTCCTAACGCTAGTGTTACCCATTTGCCTCATTCTTTCTCGGACCATTGTCCGCTTCAGCTTAACACGGGGTTTGGTGGTGAGGAACCAAATCGAATTTGGCATTTTCGATTCGAGGCGGCATGGCTCCTCGAAGATTCGTGTGAGCCGGAAGTTCGCAGATTGTGGGAATCGGCCTCGGGGGATGTTCCTGACAGACTTAACTTTGTGAGTTCGGGCTTAAATTTTTGGTTCAGGAGAATTCGCAAGGAGAAAAGACTCACAGTGCAGCAATTGCAAGACCGTATTGAGAAACTAAATGAACAACAACCTACAGATGAGGTACTTGGCGAGATTCTTGATTCGAAGCTACAGTTAAATTTGGAATTGGATAAGAAGGAACTCTATTGGGAACAGAGAGCGAGGGCAAATTGGCTTCGTAATGGAGACCGAAATACTAATTTTTTTCATATATATGCTTCGGAACGGAAAAGGAAGAATAAGATATCTCGGATCAAAAATAGTGCCGATGAGTGGGTTGACAAGCTGAATGATTTACACGAGGTTGCTAAGGACTATTTCCAGGTTCTTTTTTCAAGCCAGGGTTCATTGGATGCGGAGCACATTTACGAGCACGTGGGGTGTTCTATCACTCCAGAGATGAATTCGAAACTTACAGCAGAGTATCAGAAAGAAGAGGTGTGGTTGGCTCTGAAGGAAATGAGCCCGTTAAAGGCGTCGGGTGAAGATGGGTTGGGGGCAGTCTTTTATCAGAAATTTTGGCACATTGTTGGTGATGACGTGTCATCTTTCTGTCTTTCAGTTTTGCGAGGGGAGATTTCTATGGAGCATATCAATCGGACTCATATAGTTCTTATTCCCAAAACTGAGGTACCCACCACTCTGGCCCAATTTCGGCCCATCAGCTTGTGCAACGTTTTGTTTAAGATTATTGCGAAGGTAATTGCAAACCGATTCCAAAAGGTTCTATCTGCCTGCATTGATACAGCACAAAGTGCTTTCGTCCCAAACCGTCTCATTACTGATAACATTATTGTTGCCTATGAGACCCTTCATTATTTGCGGAACAAGAGGGTTGGTAAACAAGGAGAATTTGCTTTGAAGCTCGATATGAGCAAAGCATATGACCGGGTCGAATGGGCCTTTATTGAAGGGATGCTTCTTAAAATGGGATTCGAAGAGCAATGGGTCTCCCGAATTATGCAGTGCATTACTACAGTGTCTTATTCTGTAGTAATTAATGGGGAAGTGGGCCCAGTTTTTAGGCCCTCCAGAGGGCTTAGACAAGGGGACCCCTTGAGCCCATATCTCTTTTTAGTCTGCAGTGAGGGTCTCTCTTCTTTACTCCGTAATGCTGCAGCAGTGGGCAGTTTGCGTGGCACCCGTATCAATCGTTACGCTCCTAGGATTACGCATCTACTATTCGCCGATGATAGTCTCCTTTTTGGGGATGCTACGGCTGAGGGAGCTATAAAGATAAAAGAGATTCTTGATCACTATGCTAGGAGTTCGGGACAACTCATTAACTTTGACAAATCAGGAGTCTTTTTTGGCTCAAATGTTCTGGAGGCTAACAAAGAAGATGTTTGCAGAATTTTGGGGGTGTCGAGGACTACGAACCCAGAGAAGTACTTGGGGTTACCAACGTTTGTAGGACGGGACAAAAAGAAGGCTTTTGCTGACTTGAGGGGTCGTTTTTTGAAGTGTTCTAAAAACTGGAATTCTTGTAATTTATCTCAGGGGGGCAAAGCTGTTTTCATAAAGTCTGTAATGCAAGCTCTTCCGCTTTTCGCAATGAGCTGCTTCCTTTTCCCCAAATCGCTATGCCAGGAATTAGAATCTATCATGGCCCGTTTCTGGTGGCAAAGAAGTGCCGAACGCCGTGGTATTCACTGGTGTCGTTGGAAGGATTTGAGTGTCCCAAAGGATTTGGGGGGGATGGGTTTTCGAGACCTGGCAAAGTTTAACATTGCCCTTTTGGCTAAGCAAGGATGGAGACTGATTCAAGACCCCTCGTCCTTATTAGCAAGGGTACTCAAGGCGAAATACTTCCCCACTACGTCCTTCTTGAATGCATCCCTGGGGTCTGCACCTTCACAGATCTGGAGAAGCCTATAGAGTGCTAAGGGTCTTCTTCAGATGGGTCTAAAATGGAGGGTTGGGTTGGGTCATTCCATCAACATTTGGAATGATTACTGGTTGCCAGGCAAGGAGCTGAGGAAGATTGAATCTCCTCCACACCCTTCATTCTACAGGGTGTCTCAGCTACTAAACGAGGAGAAGAATGGTTGGAACACATAAATTCTAGCACAACTCTTCACTACTGATGAAGTGAACAGTATCTTGGAGATTCAAGTTTCAGCTAGTGGCAGAGAAGACTTAGTAATTTGGGGCTTGGAAAATACGGGTATCTACAGTGTAAGTAGTGGTTATAAAGCTCTTATTAACTACGACCCCCTACCTACAGTGGATTCCTCAGTATTCCAGTCCATCTGGTCTGCTAATCTACCAGAGAAGATTAAGATTCAGGTATGGCGTTTTGTCCTTAATTACGTCCCTACCAAGGAAAATCTGTTCACTAAACGCATTGCCCCAGACCCTTACTGTCAGAATTGTCAATTTGTGTTAGAGAATAATGTGCATGTGGCCAGAGATTGTATGTTATCAAAATCCAGTTGGCATGCTCTAAATTTTTCATGGCCTAGTGATTATAATAATGCTAGTTTCTACGATTGGTTTCACTGGATCATCAACAACAATACAAAGCAGAGGATTACAGAGGCCCTTGTTCTAATATGGGTTTTATGGTCAGCCAGAAATAAGCAGTACCATGAGGGTATGAAACAATCTACCTTTGACGTAGTTACCTTTGTGAGAAGCTTTTGTTCCGAATGGTCTACGGCCAACTCTTGTCTCCGGATCCCACCACAGGCCCAGCAGAAGTCATGGACGGCTCCTCCACCCTCCCTGTTGAAGGTAAACTTCGATGCCAGTTTTAACAGGATGGACCGAAAAGCCACGATAGCTGCTGTCATCCGTAATAACGAGGGTTTGATCATAGGAGCGGCCCGTCGTGTGATCCAGCCGGTACCATCGGCGTTTACGGCGGAAGCTCGGGCGGTCCTTCACGGCGTCACTTTTGCAAGAGATGTCGGGTGTACCTCAATCCAGGTAGAGAGTGATTCATTAACAGTAGTCAAAAGTCTGAAATCTAATACTATTGATAGATCGGAAATTGGATCTGTTACCTGGGACATCAAATCGGAAGCCCGCCGCCTAAGGCTCTGTGAGTTTTTGTTTACACCGAGATCTGGTAATCGAGTGGCGCATGCACTAGCTTCAGAGTATAGATCGGAGCTTTCTGAGGAATACTGGCTCGAGGAGGTTCCGTTTGAAGTTCGTTCGGTGGTGGATGCGGATCGACGGTGGTCAGATCCTCCGTGAAACTCTTTTCTGTTTGTTCTCTTTGGGGTGGTTTGGAATACACGAACCAGAGCTTCCTCCCCCTTGCTTCCCGTGGCGGTTCTCATTCACTGATTCACCCATATCGCCGGAAGTTCAGTCGCCCGTTTTACTTTTCTCTCTAGATGTTTCGTTTTTCTGCCGGTTTGTACAACCCTGGTTGGGGTTTTCTTTTACATGGTTTTGTTTCCTTTGTGTAACCGGTTGGTATTCAAGGCTTATCACCTTGATACTTGTGCCATTTATTATCTCATTTAATAAAGCTTTGGGCGGCGTTATATTCAAAAAAAAAATTAAATTATTATTAAAAATATCAAAGATTTGACTTGTAATTAAAATTATTTTAAAAGAAAACTAAGATTTGAGTTTAATAAACATTTCACATTTTATCTTATAGTATTTTTTTAACTAAAATATTAGTGTCAAATCCTCCATCATCCACAAATCTTAACATCAACCCTAAACTATTTTTTTCTTCAACCGCGGATATTTGATTAGAAAAACTTTGATTTTCGTTAGGCTTGCAGTTTATTCGTTAGAAAAACTTAATTAAATGATTGATTAGAGACTCATTTAGGGATATTTGATTGAAATTGCAGGACCCATATACGTCCTAATTTTCTTTTAAAATAATTTCAATTGTAAGTCAAATCTTTGATATTTTTAATAATAATTTAAAAATCATTAATAATTTAACGATGTGTAACGGTGTATTACATTAATGGCGTGCAGTAGTAAACTCGTTCTATTTTTATATGAGTAGGTTTACTTTTATCACCAAAATTAAAACTTCAAACAGTTTACTAACGATTCAATGGTAAAAAAAAAGGCCATCCATATTTAAACCGTTATAAAAAAAAATTCAATTACTGTTTAATGATTCTTTTCCCCAAAATTGACTATATTTTGAAGTTCTCATTAAAAAAAAAATCAATTTAAATAATAAAAAATTATCGTTAAAAACAATGTAATTGAAGAAATCGGTGAAATAAGGGAATTTTAACATAAAAAAGGGGGAAGAGAAAAGGAGAAAGACGCGAGTGAATGCGGAGGTGGACTTGGGAAAGAAGAGCAGAGTCGTGGTATAAACCGACGGAGGTGGCGGTTTGGGGAAGAATCCAAATTTTCATCGTTGCTTTTCGAAATCAATCAATCAATTTCATTTAGATGCCCTTCTTTACTTCTTTATATAAGCCGAGCAGTAGCAGGAAACAGTTTGAGCAGGTGTGTTGTAAATGATCTTGCCTGGTTTTTACTTCTTTTTCTTGCTTTCATTCATAAAAAGAAATATTAATTATGAAATGAAACAAGTTCTTGGGGTAGATTGATTAGGTTTCTTTGATAGTTAATTAGACAAATCTTATGGGTGACTCAGTTAAGTTATATCGCATTTTTAAGTGTTATATAGAGAAATCTCATTGCCCAAATGTTTTCAGTTTTTGTACAGCATAGATCGGTATGCGTGGTACTGGAAACAAACTAACTGATCATGGATCTGTCAAATCCTATTCATCTAAAAGAGAAGCTGGGTCTAAGCTAATTGCAACACTAAAATTTAAAAACCGATGCAAAATTTCCCATGGCAGAGTACGTAAGCCCAAACACCATGTGAAGAAAGTTGGTTCAACCCTTTTGAAGAGGAAAGTTTCTGCCTCTGTTACCAAGGGGCCGGGGAATGATGTCTCTTCCAGCAGAAAAGTGGGTTGTAAGGCAAACGTGCACAAAGCAAACAAGAAGGGGTCTTCTAAGAAGTTGGGTTCATCAAAGCTTCGGGATAAAAATGATACTTGTGGTAGTTTGGAGGAGAATGGTAAAAAGGCTAATGCGGATGTTAGAATTAAAAAACTAACCAAGAAGACAATAAAGGGGCAAAAGGATAAGGTGGAGCTGGACGAAGCATCTCGGTTGCAGAGGAGAACAAGGTACCTTCTGATCAAAATGAAGCTGGAACAGAATCTTATTGATGCTTACTCTGGGGAAGGTTGGAAAGGTCAAAGGTACTAATCTTTCTTTCTTGCCCGCTCAAATCTTTATGTAGACCGCAAAAGCCTCTTCAAACTACTTAAGATAAAGCATAACCCTCACCTTAATTCTAATATAGCAATTGGGGAAGACAAGATATTACATATATTAGTGAAATGAAAGAACTTGAGCTCTACCATGTTCAAACATTTAATAGAAATCAAGTATTAGAGTACTATTGGTTATACAAATATTCATTCATTTATTGTTTTCGGAACTATTTGTTTTCCTTCTATCATCCATTTACTTAGATTCTCTCTTTTTATCACAGTCGAGAAAAGATTAGGCCAGAAAAGGAACTGCAAAGAGCCAAGAAACAAATACTGAAGTGCAAACTTGGGATACGTGAGGCTATTCGCCAGTTGGATTCACTTAGTTCAGTAGGAAGCATCGAAGGCTCTGTTATTGCTCCAGATGGATCTGTTTACCATGAACATGTGAACTTCCATAGTTGTTTATATCAAACTATAAATCATGGTTTGATTTATATGATCAATTTTCTATTTTCTCATCTTCTCTTACCATTTTTTTAGATATTTTGTGCAAAGTGCAAGTTACGTGAGGCTTTTCCGGATAATGATATAGTACTTTGTGATGGAACATGCAATCGGGCCTTCCACCAAAAGTGCCTGGATCCTCCACTGGACACTGAAAATAGTAAGTTCCTGTTGTGTAAATAAGTTGATCCAAATTATAAATTAAATAGCTTCACAATAAGATGTTTTCAAATCAATGGACAGTACCTCCAGGAGATCAGGGCTGGTTTTGCAAGTTCTGTGAGTGTAAGATGGAAATTATAGAAGCAATGAATGCACATATTGGAACCCATTTCTCTGTCGACAGCCATTGGCAGGTTATTATTGCAATCTTTATCGAGTGTTGATCACCTGTGCTGCTCTTTGTACTTGAATTGGATTTAGCTGTTCCATCAATCAAATTAACAAGGATTCCATTCTTAATGGGTTAGGATATTTTCAAAGATGAAGCTGCTCTCCCAGATGATGCGATTACATCGCTAAATCCAGAGGACGAATGGCCTTCAGATGATTCTGAAGATGATGATTATGATCCTGAGAGAAGGGAAAACAGCTGCAGGATCAGTGGCACGGCCACTGATGGTGATGAATCAGATGATACAGACAGTTCAACCGGTTTAAGCTGGTCTGTGGATAGTGAAGATCTTTCTGGATTTGGTAGGCATGAAAACCATCCATTTGACAGTGGTGCAGATTCTTATGAAGCCAGTGATGGGGAAATTGTTTGTGGCCGTAGGAGGCGAAGAGCAGTTGATTACAAGAAGCTATATGATGTGAGTATTTGAAGAATTTTTGTTGCCTATTATTAACTTTTAAGTGAGGAAAAGAAGTTGATCTTAAAACATGTTGACGATAGAAATTTAAGTGATATATTAAAACTCTCAATACGGAAAGAAATGGGTAGGGGCACGAAATGAAGAAATAAAAGAAAAGGAACACTTTTGGGAGTTGTGGAATTGATTAGGGAGAAGGATAGGTCTTGAACTTGGTACTAATGTCTGCAGATAAGAAAGCTTTGTGATATGTCATTGTTTGTAGCTAGAATGCATTGGCTGTACATTGGCAAATGTTAGACAAATTCCGACTACATGATCATGGTTTGCCATCATAGTATTGCTTAAGAAATAGAACTTTTATATCAGGGTAAACAATAACGTGGACTTTTTGCATGTTGTTGCTCAGTACTTAACCCTTTTTTTCGTACCGTGTGTTTCTCCCTTCTGGGTAGGAAATGTTTGGAAAGGATGCTCCTCAATATGAGCAAGTAAGTGAAGATGAAGATTGGGGTCCTGGTAAAAAAAAGCATAGAGAAAAAGAGTCAGATGCTGCTAGCACACTTATGACTTTGTATGAAAGTGAGACAAAATTTTTAAACGTTGAAACCACAGAAATGAAAAGACAGCTATCTTCTGACCTGAAGAGCAGGCGGCCTTTTTTCAGAATTCCCCCCAGTGCAGTTGAGGTAGGAAATGCTTGAATTCTCCAATAAAAGTGTATGATTCGAGTCTGCTAATCTGCTTGTCTCGTCCACCAAGCTGTTTTTTGCACTCTCTGTAAATAAATTTACTGTCATGCTTATTTTCTGCTCTCTTTATTTTCTATGCCCTTCCAGAAACTCAGACAAGTGTTTGCTGAGAATGAACTTCCATCTAGAGTCATCAGGGAGAACCTTTCAAAGGAATTGGGCCTTGACCCTGAAAAGGTAGCGACTAAGTTTTGCAAAATACTGAAATTTCAAGGACAGATGGCTACCAATTGATAGTGCATTTTGGTTCCCATAGTTACAAATGTTTCTCGGGAAATCAGAGTGACTGACTAACCATTACAATTGCTTCATGATGATTCTTAATTCATCCTACTGAAAGCATTCTTTCTGAGATGCTTGCTGGAGTGTACCTTGATGTCAGTATAATAGAGGGTAATATTCTACATCTATGGCATCTACTAACATTAATCTGTGTGAGTTAGTATCACAGTTATCACCAAGATAAAGCAATGATCATTATCGGATTTGATAGCATGTTCAAAGTAGCAATATTAGCCTGTGTGAGTTAGTATCCCAGTTATCACCAAGATAAAGAAATGATCATTGTCGGATTTGATAGCAAGTTCAAAGTAGCAATTGAGAATTAGAGGAATAATGTTATATCCTCCCCGTAGTTTACACTTTGTAAGTTGTTAGCTCTTTGTTCCTCGCACCTTCCAGTTCTTATCATTGAGTTTAATGTTCCAGGTAAACAAATGGTTCAAGAATGCCCGCTACTTGGCACTAAAAAGTAGAAAGGTATGCTTGCACTCCATGCACACTGCTGTAATTGCATATGTTCATTTCTTCCATGCATTTTTTCCTTGTACTGTATCAAACTTTTGAGCTCAAATCTGATAATGTATTCAGACTTCCACCTACTCTTCTCTTTTTTCAAATCTAACAAGTTACTGATTGATGGTAAACCTTTAGATTCCTGAAAAGGAAAATACTTTTATAAGTTTTTTTTTTGCTGCTGCTTAAACCTTGGCTGATTTCTTAGATGATATAAATTGATGTTCCTCTTACAAGTTATTAACTGCCAACTTTACTATGCAATAGCATTTATTATGGAATTGGTGAAAGCTAGAAGAATTTTTGGCCAAGTTTTTTTCCTTGCAGTTTAAGTCTATCTGACAGTTTCATGTGTGGGTCAGGTAGAGAAAGCAGACCACCTTCAGAGCTCTTCTCCTAGAGTCACCAAGGAACCTGGACTAGAAGCTCCAAAGAGGAATGATCCCGATATCATGGTATTGGAAGATATGTCAGAAACAGCTTTGTTACATACACCCAAGAGATTGAAAAAGAAACTGAGAAAGAGTCCAAACTCAAAATCAAACAGCAATAAGGTAATTTTGATAAGATTTGGTTGCAACTTGTACTCCCTTTCCCTATCTCTTTTGTTCTCTTAGCATGATTTATCATAGTGATTAAAGATTAGAAGCGGCCTAAAGACGGATGACCTTGCACTATCATTAACGACTGGGCTGCTGCAGTGCCTGGTTTCAAGTTAATTTTTTGTAGGTGCTTTCAAATTGAGAGAATTTGGAGGGGGGGGGGGGGGAGATTCCTTGAATATGGCATGTTTATAAAGTGAATGGAGAGCTATTAACCCAACAAAAGTTGTAACAGACCCCTTTCTTTCCTTTCCCTCGAGGAATTGTATAATCTCCATCTGCTCCCGTTATCCCAAATGTTGTATAAAGTAGTTCTTATGTTGAGTAAGACAACTCTTTTAGACTAGAACAAAGTTTCAATTTAAAAATCATTTCAGAGCTGGGGTAGTTTTGGCTGGTTGCAATGTCAGGCTGCTGACATTTCATTTCAATTAGGAGAAGAGCATTGCTCCTATAAATGCATCTCCGGCACCAGTTGTGTCAACAAGTTCTGATGGTGGAACCTTTTCAGCTGTGCCAATAAATAACCGACCAGTCACTGTTCCTATCCCATTTGCACTCAATTTGGCAACCTCCTACAAAGGGAGACGTCTCTATGAGTTGCTCTGTAATGGCCTGTAAAATTAGGATTGGAGCATTTTATAAACAAAAAAATTGTAAATTGGCATGCATAAATGTTTCATTCTGACAAATTTGAACATTTTGTTTTTCAGGTCAGTAAGGAGCTGAGTGACGATGTGATATTGAAGAAGCTTTTAAATGTGAAAAAGAGGAAGAGGAAGAGGAAGAACATTTTTGTTGGGGGTGGGTTACAGGCATTTGAGTTGGAGATGGAAAGACTTTGTAGGGCTAAGGCTAGGCTTGAGAATATGAAGCAAACATTATTAAGATTAGAAACTAGGAACGCTAGGAAGTTGAATAAAAGGCGGGTACGCCAGGAATCGGTGATTTGTATTCCGATTGCAGAGCTGAAGGAGAAGGTTTGATTCATTGTATACAAACTAACTTGACTACCGGTGCAGGATTTTGTTTCCTAAAGTTGCAATGAGAATTGGTATGTTTCTTGTTTCTTATTTGTCATTTTACTGAGTGGGTGATTGAGTAAATTTCCCTTGTATTATTGATTGTGTACATTAGTTGTTACCGATCGCAAGAGAAAGAAAAAAGAAGAAGAAACAGTATCGGCTGGATTTGATGAAAAGATTTATCTACCATTAATGTGAGTGGAACACTACTCAACTCGCGATTGACTCGCTCGATAAGCATCTTGATAATTTGTATTCATTTTTTCTATTAATTAATGAATTATCTACAATATATTTTGTTTATATATAAAATCATGATTAAAAATAGTTGATCATTACGATTAACGAGTAATATCTTTTATATTAAATTGTTTGAAAAATTTACATTTGTCTTCCTATTTTTTTAACTTATCATTGTTGTATGTTTATATGTTTTTATATATTAAATTAAATTAAATTAATATTTCTAAGATTTTTTTTTTAATTTTGAATATAATTATAGGATTTGAAGCCCATGTAAGGTGAAAGCAGATGAGCATCCTCACTAGTAGATTAATTAAAGAATTATAATATTTTTAAGATATTTTTGATTAAATATAGAGATTCGAACACATACAAGAAAGAGACAATATAAGCATTCTTAGCCAATAGACTAATTAGTGGATCTCATTTCTAATATATTTTTATCTGTGAATTAAACTATCATAAGTTAAAAAAATATATTAAATATATTCGGTTTGAAGTTAGCGGTAATCCCAGAGTGTAGGAGGACAAAGGTGAACATCTATTGCCGAAAGGCTTTTAAATTAATAATTAATCGATGCAATTATGAATTTGAATCCAACGAAACCCAAAATGGAAATAACAGGAAGCATTACAAGGCAAAAAAACTTGTTGACTTGTATAGTAAACTAGTCTTCAACTCTTGGAATGTATGTATGTTTTTCACCTTTCTTCACTTGTGGTACATGAGTTTGGCCTTCTTACAAATCGGCCCTGCAAACATTAGTATTATTTATTGATCAAGAGATTGGAAAAAAAGTGTGGTCAGATTTTAGTAATAGAAACAGTATAAGGGACCTTGATTCTGGGGCGTCGGTCAGCGTTAAGCTTTCGGACTTGGTACCTAATTTTGGTAGAGAAGAGGCGCGTATGCCGCTTTTGCTTGTAGCGAAGCACGCTTGCTTCCCTCACTCCGCCTTCCGCCTCACTCAATAAATCCATCTGCACCCATACGCCTCTATTTCATTTTTTTGACATATATGAATTGGATTTAAAAATTGCAAACAGGGAAACAACATACATAGACATCATTTCCAGGAGGTTCCTGTGAAAAAGGGGAGCCACCGTCAGACTCGGACCAGGCATTCACCACCTCCTCGTAATTCAATTTCAGCTTCAGCTTCAGCCCTGCACTTGGGTTTCCCACAGCAGCAGCAGCCTTGTTTTTCTTCTTCTTTTTCTCAGCTCTGCCCCCGGTGGTGCTGGTATTGGTTTTGGGTGAGATTTGTTGCAAGTCCACGGTTGAGAAATTCCACCAGTTGGCTTGCTGCTCCAAATGTCTCAATGCTCCTACTCCCTTCCTCAATCCCACGGCATTCATATACCATGAAGTGGAGTTGTGCCTTATCATCTCATTTCCACATGTCTCCTGCTTCACACTAAGCTTCCCCATAATGCTATCAATGCCCTCACTTTCTTCCTCCAGAATGGATTCCGCGTCGATATCATCTTGGAATTCCACTTCCCTTTCCATGGAACCTCCTCCTCCATGGGAATTCACTTCTCCACTACTAGTATCGCACTTGTTATACACGTTCTCCACCTTGGACTCTACGGGCTTTGGTTGATTGTGGAGCAAGAAACCAGAGTCGTGAATAACGCGGAAAGGAAACAACAACAAGTCGGAAGAATCATGGAATAAAGAGTGGCGATGAGGCTTGGTGAATTTGGGTGGTTTGGTGAAGTTTTTGGCGGAAAACAGATATGGATAGGCGGTGGAAAGGAGGGCGGCAGCTTCATTGTAGGTTTGGTTGGGGCGTTTGCGAGGGGTTCGGGGTTTTCGAGTGGAGATTGCCAGTGGGGAATTGCCATTGCTAGAAGAAGGTGAAGACTGACAACTTCTGCTTGAAGTTGAAGAAGTAGATTTTATTATTTCAAGCTCTAAACCATAGGGCCTCCCGCCTCTGCTTAAACACGAACTCATCTAATTCTACCTGCAAAACACCATACCTGCCAATCAAATTTGGAAGCAGCAGAATTTGTATTAGCAATTCCAAGAGAAGCTCAAAGCTTTCACTTGCTGATTTGGAAAACCCTAAACCCTGGGAGGAATAGGAAATGCCAAAAAAGTTGAGATTGAGAAACCCAGCTTACCTCCTTTAATGGGATTACAAAAACCCAGCTTTGAAGTTGTATTGGTGAAACCGAGGGCAAGTAAAATACTAGAAATTGAAGATTAAAATAATGTTGAAGGAAAGAGGAGAGGATAAAAAGAAAGATCCAGACTCCAGTGGTGTGATAATAATATATAGGCAGCTCTTGCGTTGGAGCAATTACCCTGGTAGGAGTAGTAATTTACAGGCACAGCACCAACAATGGAAAAGACAACAATGGTTGGAGTTGGACCACTCCTTTTTCTCTGTTAATTTTATTTATTTTACATACCCTTTGCCCCTTCATACTCCTCTGCTCTGCCTATACCGTTGTATCTTCCAGAAATACATGGGAGTTCAAACAAAGGATAAATGGGCATGGTGGGACTGGGACAGATACTCGCCGCTTCATGCTAAGGCTTCTTATCTGCTGACTTGGCCTCCTCTCATTGGCTCCTCCAGATTTTTTAGGGCATACGTGGCGCTTCACGTATCTCGAGGTGAGGGGGTAGGGTTATCAATCATTGATGGAGGCATTTTGGTGTCTTTTGCCGTCTTTCGTGTGGCAGATGCTAAGCAAACGTTGTGATTATTTCAACCAAACTATTCGTAATACACCCACGGGCCACATCCTTCCTTATTTCTAAATCTAATCTCCCTCCTCAACCTTGTTTTTTGTTTTTTTATTCCCATTTCTCAAATAAAAAAAAGTTTTTTAAAACTAATTAAATAAAATGTGTCTAAATTTCCCTTTTTCTTAATCCAATTAAAACAAATAATAATAATTAATCTAAAAGAGTAATAATAAAATCAAACATGAGACTGCCATCCATTTTTTCCCTAAAAAAACTTGGGCAAAGACTAAGGATGGTAAATCTCGACTCGAAAATACAGAATTATTCGATTTAACTCAACGCGAAAATATTCGACTCGTAATTTTATAAATTTAACTCGACTTATTTGAGTTGCAAAATAGAAATTCGAATAACTTAAAATTGTTAGTAATTAGTTGATAACTTTTAAGTTCGAGATGAGTCTTTCAATTTTGCATGATATATATATATATATATATATATATGAAAAAATATAAGAAATATGTATTTATTGTATATGGTTATAAAAAACTATTTAAGTTTGAACTAATTAGTACTTAACATTATAAATGTTTATAATTAATTTTAAACATAAACTTGAACTCAACTCAACTCGGATTTTATAAACTTGATTCAAATAAAAAATTAAATAAATTTTAAATTATAAAACATGTCTCTCTAACTCGACTAACTCAAAATTATTTAACTCGGCTCGGTAAAATGTCTACCCTAACGAAGACATAAAGCTATGCGCTTTTTTAGTTTTTGAGGGTCAATGTCAAAATGTCCTTTTTATTATTCTAAGATATTTTACTATAAAATCTCCAATGATTTCCGGACTTTAGAATTTTACTTGTTTATTTATTTATTGCTTCAACAAGAGATGTCTTCTTCCAAGGGGAAAAAACAAAAAAAAAAGTTTTTATTATTGTATTTTAAAGAAATATACTTGCTGGTTTATAATTATAAATATGGAAATGAGGGGTAGAAAATATTTCTGCCTGCCTGCAGCGTGAAACTTTTTTTTCTTGAATTCTAGTTTTTTTTTATTTTAATGATTTATATACAAAATATCTGGTTTATTTGGATGGTTATTTTATGGCCACAAAGCGAAGACTACCTGGTGAAATAGCATTTTACAAGACAAAGAGCCTTATCCTGTAGGCTGTAGTGTAGGATGAGGTGGGGCTTTGGATAAGTATCTCCGCCTGCTGCTACTGCAAATCTCTACACACTTGTTTAATTAGCACTTGAGTTATTAGCCATCAAATTACTAAATAATATCACCTTAAGTCTTAACTCTGGTGGAAATTCGCATGTTAAAAACCCAACGATAAATAAATAAACAAACAAAGTTCACGTCGGCTGCAGCCTGCAAGACCACATTTTGGAGGCGGTGTACATTTCATATCATTTAGAAAACAAGCCTAGGAAATCTGGTCCATTCAACTTCTTTTACAAATTTAGGATTCTTTTTTTAAAACAAATATTTTGAATAGTAATATTTCTAATCATTCTATAGTTAATGCTTATTATTAAAATGAATAGCTGAACAAGTTTAGCATTTAATGCATAACTTTAGTAAACCTCAATTCAGATCTCTCTCTATATATCCAAGCATCGCGTGAAATTCGAATATATCTATGAGATATGGGGACCATTGTCTCCCCAGCTCAACACTCACATGTTGGACTATGTACTTGTTAAATGGCTGAAAATGTAAAAAAAAAAAAAAAACTAATTAATGCTATTTTTTATGGGTAAAATTCTGATATACAAGATTGTGTAAAAACAAACTTGCATATTTATACTATAAAACTCAAATTTTAACTTTCTATAGCTACTGCTGCTTGTAACCGGATCTTTGTAATTGTTCATGAACTCCTAGGTTGAACCTAAAAGATCCCCCATATCCACCATAGGTTGCGTTGATAGTGAAGACGTGCTGTCTAGCTGAGCTATGTCCATCCGTTTACCGTTGAAAACAATTTCATTTCTCATTAACCAAATAGCTGAGAAGAGAACTATTTTCCAAACCGTATCATGAAAGCCCTTGGGAATGGCATAGAACCATGCTGTAACAAAATCCAAAGGACATATTAAACAACTTCATAAAGTGAATCCTGACACAATCCTCTTCCTGTTTATGCCCTGTAATGAACATTTTTATAAATTAATGAGGCGTGTGGTTAAGTTAGGGGACTGATTCATTTCCACATGCAAATACCTTACTTTAAATAACCCTCCTGAATCTTCTGCATTCAGGTTCTTTTTTCAAGCATCAGAGGCCTAACAAGCTACTCAACACTAAATTAAATGCTAACGGAACCAAATCTACATCATTTTTCAACTCCAGATAATACAGCAGATTTTATCAATCCAATGTTTTCCTTTTGCCGAAAAAGTTTGAATAAAATGAAACACAAGCATCCAACACCTTCTATAACGTGGTCTCGTAAATGCAGCAAACAAAAGCCTCAACGTTTTATCGTTCTGGGGTATTTTTTGTTGCCAAAATAAGCTTGACTTGTATCTGTTGGAATTGTAAGAGCCATGAACTCATGAATCAGTATGGTGACATTTCTTCTTTTAGTTTTTCTACTTTCAAGAGATAAAACTCTTCTATGTGGACTCCTCCAGAACCAGACATCACATTTCAATTTGAGTTCAATGGTAGTCAAACAAGTAAAGCACTGTGAATTTTGGAATTGTCAAGTGTCGACCTAAGATGGAGACTCACTGATTCCTCAATCTGATAAAGTTTAGCATAAGCCAGACATTCACCTGTGCTATCTTAAAATTTCATCTTATTCTGTGTATTTGAAGTCCTATCACCTATGCACCAAATATAACTGAAATGCATAACCAAGAAAGAAAGTGAAGACAAAGAAATTTTATGAATTAAAATGATATTTTCAAGTCTCCAAAACATACCTCCTGGAAACACCCTCACATATGCACCTGCGCTATCTTGTAAATTGTAATGACAGCCCTGCTTTCCAATTAAATTGATTGCTTGACCATATGCTACCACCAAGCGGATTGAACAGAATGCAGCTCCAGCTGCTTTAGCATCCCATTCATTGTCAGGCAATCCAGAGACACGTTTGAAAACTCTTATAGTAGCATCCATTGCAGGGGAAAGAAGTCCCTCTGTTTCTTCCTTTCCTGATATTAGAACCTACAAGAAAAAACAATAATTCAACAAGTTTCACAAGAAAGATTTGGTTAGTCAAATCCAAAATAATAAGAATTACTCTGTAGGTAAAACTCCACTTGTGTCGCCACACAACCTAAGCTATAGAGAGTTGGGAATCATTATTAAATTGTTCATTTTTCTTCTGCTATTTTTCCCAACTCGGTCTCAGACATTATGGTTTTATAAAGTTTAATTTTAACCTATGTATATCTGCTCGGTTGCAACAAGCCTGCAATGTACTATTGCGTTTAGTTTCTTCAACAACAAAACGAAAAAGTGAGTGCTTTGCTACAATTAAAAACTAAAAAAAGTATTTTTAAATAACAAAAATGCATGATTTGCTTCCATACAGATTAGTTGGGTTTGAATTCATGTCAGAGTTCACCTCTCAGCTAATTTTGCAGCAAACTTATATGGACTAAAAAGAGCGGAGCCCATAACTAAAATTCGACGTTGGTGAAATCTTTAGCGGATTTGATTCCAGAGAAGGGAAAAGAGAAAGAGTTACGATGGAGCAAGGTCACCCTGGTGGTGACTATTAGAGTTTTGCCGGCGAACAATAAGTATGAACATTGTCCCTGCTCGATTCCTCTTTTATTTCTTCGTTCTAATCGACCACCTCAACTTATTTTCGCTTCAAAAATTTGTTCTTCTCTTTTCGATGAAGTAAATGACATTTTAAGTCAATAATGAAACAAGCATATCTAATTAAAAAATAAAAATAAAACACGCGTTTCCCTTTTTATTTTTTATTTATGAAACTTCAAAACCAAATCCAATTAAATCTATATTTTTCTTATAATGTACGTTTACGTTCAGACACACGCACATATATTATAATAACAATCCTATCGACCAAGTTAAATAAAATTTTATTAACATAATGTTTTATAAATCAGGTGGGTGAGTTCACCATGTATTTTTATGGTTTAATTATAGTAGTGTCTCTTTTTATAGAATTCGAGGTTTAATCATTATACTTTTTAAAGTTAATAATTTGATTTAATTTGGTTATTTTAATTTTATAGTATTATTATTAGGTCTAAATTAACAACACCATTAGCTACGTTCGATGAAGTAAGATATATTACTTCATATATTGTTTTTACTATTATTCGAACACACAATAAAAGTTACATGAAGATCTGATAATTCATGTTTGATCGAACAATAGAAGTTATTTTTCTAAAAAAAAATTCCTACGTCGTGTTATCAACTTAAACCTACCGATAACAGTATAAATTGTACTAAAATAAAATTGAGACATCAAATGAGAAAATTTGGCATAATAGAGGGGACTAAAACATAATTAGCCCCTGTTTTAAGAAAACGTCAATCTATCCATCACCAAACTCCATCATTAAGGATGAGATAGTTTCTCTTCAAGTTGAAGCAAATAAGTAAGTAAAATTTGTGAAGAAAACATTAACATTAGATCATGGCAGTGAGGAAAACATTACCTAGAAAAATCTGACGTTTTAACCGATTCCCCGGCCGCCTCCCTTCGCACTTCGCAGTTCCTTTGCTCGTACTACTCTTTTCTGCTTATAAACAAAATCCTCCAATTGAGGAAAGCTCAGAGACAAATTGGGAGGATGGGTGCAATGTCTTGGCCTACCCAGGACGAGGTACCAATTTTTCTTGATCCAATGCATTTTCTCTTTATTCTTTCACATTGATAAGATTTCATTTCTGATTCTTGCTTTATCAGTATATTCCATGTGATTTTCTTGTTTTCCAAATAAGAAACTGGAATCGCTTCGGTTGCCTCTGCTTTTTTTATCAGTGAATCTGTTTTTCCCTTCATATTTACATTTATTTCGGATGGGGATTGGATTGCAGCTATATGAAATTAGAAAGATAGTGTGTGAAATGTCTGGAAAAGGTACAGAGGACGTTCGAGTTGTTGTATCTCCTTATCGGATTTGTCCATTGGGAGCTCACGTGGATCATCAGGTTACTATGCTGCACCTGTATTTGCATTGATCTCATGTAGATTTGATTTCTCTTTTTGTTTACCATTCTTTTGTTTCTAACGCTTACAGGGTGGAATTGTTTCTGCTATGACAATTAATAAAGGAATACTATTGGGATTTGTACCTTCTGGTGACACTCAGGTGAGTTTATGATGGTATTTTCACCTTATAGTTTATGTAGAATTATACTACTGGTCTTGCTGAGGTTAAACCTTCTTGTTTGCTCCAGCTTGTTATCAGGCTGCTTGGAGTTCATCTTGTATTAATGCTTGCGAAGAAAGTAGTGGAATAAATCAGATTGTGTGTACACAGAACAGTGCACTAGTATGTCGCTCTTAGATTGTTTTCTCTCCATTGAAGAGTTCATAAAAGACAGTGAACTTGATTTTTAACTCCATCATAGTTTCCCTGTGAACTTTATTATGCTTTGAGGTTAACTCTTGATACAAGCATAAACTGTCCAAGCTTTTATATTTATAAATATGGAACTCAATTGCTTGGACTGCCTTGAGCCTTGAAACCTTATAGGATTTCCCATCATAAAAGGGGGAGTACTTATCATGCATGTTGTAGCCAGACTGACTGCTGCTTGTTGTCTATTTCATATCATATGAGCAAGAGACAAGAGTTGTCTCTCTGTCTCTGCCTCTGTGTTTTCTTTTCTTTTGTGTCTCTCTTGATAAATAAACAAGATACTGGTAACTAGTTAGGCTTAACTGCATCAATTTTCTGCTGTATTACAAATTGAAGTTAAAGACCACTGCAGAGTGCAAAAGGTAATGAATTTAACTGATAATTTTGAGTGGGAATCCAAGCTTCAAGAATTATAAGGAAAGGATATTTTTGAATTCGTAGTGCCTGACTTCAGTACCATTTCATTCTCTCTATCACACACACAACACACACATGTGCCTGCCTATTGGATTTTTTAAGGTTTGAAGGGTATAAAAGAAAACCAAGGATAACAATTCAAAAATCACAACAGAACGTGAAAAGAAATAATATTTTCCTTATTCTTCTATCATATTTTCTGTCATTTCATCTTTAGACTGTATGGATTTTGGAATGCTTGGTGTAGGTTGCATTACAATCAGGTCAGTTTAAAGGAGAAGTCCGGTTCAGGTACGAGAATCTTCCTTCTCTTGTACCTTGCACTTCCATAATGTCCTTTAGTCTTATTTCTTTTTTTTAATTAATCTTTTATATTTCTAGTTTGATAAGGATTTTGTGTTTTGGGGGTTTATTTTCAGCTTTTCATTTTTGTATGCAGCCATAAAGTTGTAATCATTGGTTAAAGCTGGAAATTATACTTGTTTACACAGCTCCATTGCTCACTCTTCTTTTAAGAGGATTGATTGTGCAATAGACCATTTTATTCGATTTGTCAAAATGGGCCATGAACTGTATTTGCGATTAGATATTAACTCGTGTGTCCTAGTCAAATAAAATCCTATTTGAGTAGCTTAAGTATCACAAATCATTGAGTTTACTTTATTTTTCTTTCTATCTCCCTCTCTCAACCTCCACTTCCCTATTGGTAGGGCTTCTTCAGCTATTGTAAATAGAAGAAAGAACAAAAACTACATTGGAAATCCTGTGGCTGCTGTTAAAGATGGATCCATACTTCATGCAATCCAATTAGTGTGCTATATAAAATTGTACAACCCTCTTAGTCCAAGAGCATTTGCATATACTTTGTACATCTTTTTGCTTCAAAAAGATTTTGTTGCAATCATATATAACATTTTTCCTACATGATTATACAATCTACTATGCCACTTTTAACTTGAATCTTTTGGCATGATGTTATTATAGAGTTAATGAGACCCAAAAGCCAAGACAGGCCATTAGTAAGGATGAAGAGATCAAAGTAGATAATTCTTCTCCATCACAAGATGAATTTGACTGGGGCATATATGCTAGAGGAGCCTTGTATGCATTACAGAGTAGAGGGAACCATCTTGCTCAGGTAAGCGTTATCTCCCTGTATTTTCATACAAATAAAAATGATGAAAATATTTAATACCCCAGAGGATAAAAATGAAATCATTGGTCTACAATAAGCTTTAAGACACTAAACCCTTTAATGAGATGAAATCAGTTTTATAGCCTAGAAAAATCTGTTAATGAAAGATAATTACAACCAAGTATCTTATGTGTTTCTTTATAACTGAGCTTCCTTTTCAAGTTTATACCTCCTGTGAGATTGAAAAAATTATTATTATTTGAGTGTTAACCTCCAGTATCATATTCCTGATTTGATTGTTATGTCTGTCTAGTTGCTGAGTATGTCATTGACATGTTATCGTGGAAGCAAAGATTTTCTTTTAGTTTATTTTCATGATTTTTTTGGAAATATATATTTTTAAATTAAATCTACTCACATTTGCAGGGTATCATTGGTTACATCTGTGGATCCGAGGGTCTGGACAGTTCAGGCCTTAGCTCTTCCGCTGCTGTATGTTTATGTTTTTTTTATTCTGTTTGTTATATCATATAGACAGCTTACGTGATACTTTTTTGGATAATTGGTTTTTTATTATCCAAGAGCAGAAAATCTGCTACAGTAAACTGAGTTACAGTGTATAACCCAACCAAAACTTTCAAGTATCCCCTCTATACAACAAGTATACCCCAACTACTACATAATCGAATATTCACAAAATCAGTTTTGACAATGTTCTTCCCCTTTAGTTTAACCTGTACAACTTCTTTAATGGACTGTAAAATAGCTTGTCCATCCGAACAAGAACGGTGAAATTGCCTGTGGTTCCCTTCCTTCCAAACAAAGTAGATAAAGGCTCACCAAGCCAATCGAAGTATCACTGCAAGAAGTGACTTCCCCTTGAGAAACTTGATGGCCCATTCAACCTCTCTACTCCAATCATAAACATTTCTAGAGATATTGCAGAGCTCCAATACTTCTTTCCAAATATTTTTCGAAAATGAGCATTCGAAAAATAAATGACTACCAGTTTCCAGTTCACAATCACACAACGTGCATCTCCCAAGCTTATGTGATACTTGGTGGTAGAGGAAAGGAAAGAAAAGCCCAAAATCACTTTTGAGATAAACCAGCTCACTGCTAGAATCAAATCCATCCTAGAGATAAAATTTCACATAACATGCTTTTTTATGCTACACTTGGGAATAATATATCGCTTTTGGAACAACTTGGAACTATAGGTAACAATAAAAATTATGTTTCCCGTCAACTAATACTGGAGAATAAAGAACAAGGACGAAGTTGTGTCCTAGACAAAGGGAGCAGAAAGCTAAAAATGCCCTCTCTATACTATATAAAACATATACTAATCTATAAGATTCTAATTCTTGGATTTTTTGAGGCATTGAAAGTAACTGTTAGGTTGAATAAGTACTACATCTCCCTTTGAGGTATATCTTGCCACTCCTTCCTTTTCTCTTTCTTCTTTGAGAACATGGAACTGATGTTTATGAAATAAAAGTTAGTTTGGTAATTGAGTTGGCTTATTTTATATATGGCAGTTTAAGTAGAACATGCTTTTATACAGAGAATGCAACTTGGTAGCATTGAAGATGAAGTTTTTTTTTTGGGATCAATGAAGATGAAGCATTGGATGACATTGTAAAGTACGTTAAACGAAGTCTTAGTGGAATGCATAAATGGGGTTTTAGAAATATGAGTTGATACTTATTGATCACTTGCACAGAGATCCTATTTATCTCATTAGATCTTTTTCCCACTTCTAGAGTCCTACTCTTTACCTCCAAACTAAATAAAATTAATTTGGATTTGGTTTTTGCAGAGCAATGAGGCATAATTTGATAAAGACCAGTCTTAAGTAAATAAATTATACATATTATGTATATTATATATAGGAACCATTCCTTGAGGAACGCAAAATTCTACCAAGGAACTTTAGTTCTGAAAAAATTCTTCCATTCATGTAGAAAATATTCAAGAAGATTATTATGAGACTATCAAGATGGAGAAAACTAAAAAGGATAAAGGAGGAAACAGGTGAATCACCCAGAAATGACAGCATTTATCATTCTGAAAATAGAAATACAGGTTGTCATTGCGTGTCTGCAATCTCAAAACTGCACAAATTTCTGATATATTAATTTTAGAGAAAATTCAAGATGGAGTAGTGGAGATCCAAAATTGGCAGTGGAAGATAATATGCTTAGGTAAGGAGGAAATTGATCAAAGCTATATGGCCTCAATCTTTGGAGGATGTGAGTTAACATTTCATTAGAAATATAGGCCCTAAATTGTTGATAACTATCATTTAGGTATGTCTGAGAAGCAAACCAGTACGCTAAATAGGTTGAGGAACTATATTCTTAAATGTTTCGTAGGAATTGATTTGGACTATTGATTAGATATAGTTAAATATGCATTTTTCTTGAAAACCCGGTGAGTAAAATAAATTGCAATTTTGTCAGTAATTTTTTTTTTGTTTTCAAGATCAATTGGAGGCATATTATTAGTAAATGTCTTCTTCTCTGCATACCATGTTAAAAGATGTAATGACGTTATCTTTTGACAGGTTGGCATAGCTTACCTGCTGGCTTTGGAAAGTGCAAATAGTTTAACTGTATCTCCCACAGAAAATATAGAATATGACAGGTAATTTCATCACCGTTGAATTACTTAAGCCTGTATGCATGATTATTTAGTAGCAACACCATTAAAATTATTTAAAACTGGGTTTAATGCTTAACTTTGAAGCTTTACTTTTGAACGACTGAACATTGTCAGATCTTAATCTCATTAGGTTATTTTTTCCTGGCAAATTAAGTGTTTCATGCTTATGAGTATGCTTCAAGACCTAATTTATTAAAAATGATTATGTAGAATAAATAGGGCAAAGAGATGAAGAATAGAAATGAAAGAGAGAAACTAGGGATGGATAAAATGGGTGGGAATAGAGGTACTAGGAGTAGAGAATCAGAGAGAAATCGAAGGGGAAAATCTTAATACTCCATATCTTTAAATATGCACATGAGCATATGGCTTGATGGCAGGTGCACTACTGCACTTAGTACCTTGCTCAGAGTTGAGTTCGAATCTCCTTCCTCCATGGAGATAAAAAAAATTCAAACTACCAATGATTCATCATTCAAAAGCTACTGCAAACAGAATTAACAATGGTACTTATAAGCTAATAGAAAAAAGAAATGGTAAATATAGCCCTAATGCCCTAAAACTTGGGAAATAAGCAAAAGAAGAATTGAAATAAAATAGCATAGTTAATATAAAAGTCTTAATTCTACAAAAAAAAGGGTTAAACTCTTAAGCAGAACAATAATCATTTTAGCATAATTTTGCAGCATAGAAGATGGATATGAGAAACCTTAAGGGATATGGTAATGTGGATTGTGTCTTGCATGTGATAGGAAAGCACCCAAAATGCTCTTTATAAATTATAATAGTAGGTGAGTTATAAAACAGACGAAAGATTTCCCGTCGAGAAAAATATAGCGAAAATGAATTGCAGCAAGAGAAAGGATTACAGCAAGGGATAAGACTGTAGGGATCCGTGGCTTTTTTCGGCATGAAAAATGGTAAAACTCCATTGTAATAGATTTCCCTGAGAAAACATGTACGATGACTTCAGTTCAAACCTTTCACATCCAAGACAAGAATGTTGAAAAAGTTGTGGAATTAAAACTGGACTGGCTGGTTGGACAGGTTGAACCAGGAATCTGTGGCCTTTCCAGTTTTCTGACTATATAAGGACCGGAGAATGCATATTCTTAGTGACATATGATTCCTTTCTGTGTTACACGTTAAGCCTTTTCTAGATCTGATTATAGCACATGCAGGGTGATTGAAAACGAGTATTTAGGTCTGAGAAATGGGATAATGGATCAATCAGCTATACTGCTTTCAAGCCATGGTTGTCTAACCTACATGAACTGCAAAGTAAGTCAATTTTTTTATTAATTTCAGGAATAACATACTTTTTTGTTTTAGCGTTCTAGTTTTGTTAGCTTGGCACTGCTTATGCTAATTATTCTTTATACAATTGCTATGATTTGTTCGTATGTTTTTTTCTACTCACGCAGGGTTATGACCGTTTTCTACTCACGCATTTGTTCGTATGTTTGAAATCATAATCATGTATACTAATATAATAAAACCGTTCACTCGATTAGCTGTCTCAAGTTGAGTGTTACTAAGTTTGATAATTGACACAATACTCAAATTAAAACATTATATATTTGTTTCCCTTCTGTACTACTAGTGATATTCACATATACTATATACTTTTTTGTCAGGAAAATAAAAACAAAGTGTGGAGGAAAAAAATATATAGTATATAGTATATGTGAATATCACTAGATTTTTTAATTAAAGCGTATTCCAATCAAACAAGAAAGCCTATGAGTGGTCATTTTTAACAAGAATACTACAAATTTGGTGAAAACTAACCCTAATAGAAAAGGCCACAAATCTTGTGAAACAAGAATACGCTCAAAATAAGTTGACTAAAAGGTGTATCGTATTCAACTAAATATCATAATACGTCAGAGGTGCAAGAACTAAATTGATTTCTCTATCAAGGCCTAACATTCTGTTACAGAAATGTCCGCCTTTCGACCTTTTCACCAATTGCTTATGTGCAATGCCACATTGCTTCAGTTGCCCAAACTTTGTCAGATGCTTCTCCCAAAGCCCTGTCTACGTTGACTCACTTTGATTGTTATTATATGGAGTTATGTAACCACCTTTCCTTAAATTTAACGGTGATCCAATTATGAATTGTTTATTTGTAAAACAAAATCCTGATTCATTTTAACTTGTTTGAGTCACATGGCCTCTCATTACATGTAGACTACAGAGCATAAGCTTATACACCCACCAAAGTTTCTAGAAGATCATGAAGCTGAACCACAGAAAGGCTACAAAATATTACTTGCATTTTCAGGACTTAAGCAAGCTTTGACCAGCAATCCTGGATACAATTCTCGAGTTGCAGAATGTCAAGAAGCTGCCAAAGTTCTTCTGCGGTATGATCTTGTTCTCTCTAATTGGGCACACTGGACGATTGTCATTTATGATTTTGTTTTTTAAATTGCAAATATCATAAGTGGACCTCTTAGATTGTGAGACAGTTAAATTCATGTTAACTTCAATAGATCCACCTTTTGTTAATGCCTGTGAATGGAGAATATTTGAATTCTTTTCTTGATTATGCAGATTAGAGGAGTTAAAAGCTGACATATTTTAGATGTCCAACCTCTCATGAATAGAATCATACAGATGTTCAAATTTCAATGCATGGCACTAACCCTCGTTTTCTTACAATGAGAATCAACATCTTTTGTTGTCTTGTTCTGATTCAGCATGTACCTTATAATGAGATATTGTGGCCACTAACATTTTCAATAAACTGGAACACTGACATATTTTTACTAAAAGCTTGTCGTGGTTTATTGTGATTCGCCTTTTCTTTTCCTTTTCCTGTTATATTTTCAATAAACCGATCTCTCTGTTTCTGTTTTGTAGTGCTTCTGGAAATGATGAAGCGGAGCCCTTCCTATGCAATGGCTAGTACTTGACTCAACTGTCTCTGTGAATTTGAACTCCCTTTTCAATTTATTTATTTTTGTATTTGCACAATGAATTTAATTTCTTTCCTAACCTCTTTCTTGACAGTTAAACCAGAAGCTTATGAAGCGCACAAGGTATAAACATCAATATAGACTCTGATTTTAGAAGCTGAAAGCATTGATTCTTATAGTTGTTTTGTTTTTTACGTCCTTATTAGTCAAATGTTATGTTTTGGAATAAACTTTTAAGTTACATTCTTCAGTTTGCTAAATAAAATTTATACATTCTCAGTATTAAATAGTTAGGTACATGCATGCATTCTTGAGTATGCTACTATTAATGAAAATAGTATGTCCTAGTGAATATGAGCATCCAGTCACCACATGCTCAAGTATACGAGATTATTAACTTAGATTGCAAGAAAAAAACCTAATAATTATGTTATGTACGAATGAAATTATAACCCTAGCTTAAACAAAGTCATATACGTACTTGCCCTTTGTGCATTAACAAAGGAAAAGAAACAGCAACCCTCCATGTCTAAAACATAAGATCTCTACACCATTCCACCTAAGCTAAGCACGGAAGGCAGTAGTTAGGTTATGTTTGATGTGCGTAACCTGTGCAACTAGATGTTGACTTAACGTTATATGTTTTGCTCAGAAGTTTGTTTTTGTTTTTCTTTTGCAGTTCAAATTGGAACCAAATCTAGCCAAAAGAGCAGAGCATTACTTTTCAGAGAATATGCGAGTTACTAAAGGTACAGCTGTGTTATCACAATTCCTTAAATTCATCTTGGCAACATAATGATCTCATGCAGATACCCATGTTCAATGGGTTATCAACTAATTAATGGTTATTCCAGGATTAGAGGCTTGGGCTTCGGGAGAAATGAGAGATTTTGGAGAGCTAATGACAGCTTCTGGTCTAAGTTCAATTAAAAACTATGAATGTGGTACGACCTACCTTTCTGTTCCTTTTACTTACATTGGCATGCCTCAAAAGTTAAAACCAAGAAGAAACAAAAACAATTAGATATTCTCTAGTTTCCGATTTGGAAGAGGTTACTGTAATATGATTAATTTCCTTGGTGATTCTGATAAATGACTGTAATATGATTAATTTCCTTGGTGATTCTGATAAATGACTGTAATGTACTGATTGTGAAGGGTGTGAGCCACTGATTCAATTATATGAGGTCCTATTGAGGGCTCCCGGTGTATTTGGAACTCGGTTCAGTGGAGCTGGATTCAGGGGTTGCTGTGTTGCATTGGTAGATGCGGCTTGCGCATCAGAAGCAGCAAACTTTGTGAAGGAAGAATATTCAAGGCTTCAGCCAGTGTTGGCAAGCCAATTGAGCCATGGCTCAGCTGTTTTGATTTGTGAAGCAGGTGATTGCGCTCGCGTTATCTCTTCAACTTAAATTCCATTCCATTTGAATTTTCCGTGAACAAGTGTGTTCCAGATGCTCTCAACTTCAAAATACAAATCCATTTCAATTTTCTTCCATTCATTCTTATTAGATTCCACGAGTCTTGATTGGTACATTACCGATACTGGTTCCTACTAAAACCTACACCAGTAATATACCTTGGGTTATTCGCAGTGGAAAAAATTACTCCGCTTAATTTCATTTTAAAATTTGAATCTATAAACAATTTTAATTTTGAATCTTAAAACTAAAACTTCAAACACTAAACTCTAAATTTAAAATTCAACCCGTCAGTAGAAAATAATTTTTTTCGGCAGATGTTTTCTCTCTATCTTACACGGATTTGATATTGCTACCGACCTGTGCTTTTGATTCATATTTTTATTAAAGCTTTGAACTCATCAAGTCGGCAAAATAAATAAATAATGAATGAATGTAATGCGATATCATATAAAAATAGGATAAATTTTCTATACACAGGCGGTGGAAACTGAAAGTTTCCACAAGCGCCTTAATTCTAGGGTATAGGTAGTTAGTTTAGGGTATAGGGTTTAGGGGTTTAGGTGTGGAGGGTTAGAATTTAGGGATAGTTGTTTCAATTTAAGGTTTAGGGTTATAATTTAGGGTTTATAAGTTAAAACCTAAATCCTCACCATACTACCCTAAAAACTAAACCCTAACCTATAAACCCTAAATTATAACCCTAAACCTTAAATTGAAACAACTATCCCTAAATTCTAAACCCCTACACCTAAACCCCTAAACCCTATACCCTAAACTAACTCTCTAAACCCTAAAACTAAGGCGCTTGTGGAAACTTTAAGTTTCCACCGCCAGTGTATAGGATATTAATCCATAAAAATAAACATATCATTTGCTTTAATATAAATCATACAATAAGAAGAAATGATGTTTAGCCCGAATCATTAATAATTGGATCAATTCATTCTAAAGCAGTTAAGTGGTGAAAACAAATGCATTAGTTTTTGGTGAAGTTGAGGAATCCATGTGAGATTGAGCGCTTCTTCAGAAGTGAGGAATTCATGACGTGGGATTCGTTCAAAGACCCAGTTTGATACCATCCATTTAAGAGATGAGTTGGGTGAAAGGCCTTTTTCTACGAGACCCTATCCCCTACCCTACAACTACGACCTACCCTTAATGTACTGTACACTTACTTTTACTCCATATATATAGAGAGAGAGAGATGGGTGAATGAAATGATTTGTTTTGATCCAAAAAAAAGTTGAAGCAACAGTCCAAAAAGGGTTCACGAGCCATTACAAGACAATCCCCGCCACCTCATATTGTCTCTTTTATTATAGGAGTAACAAATTGCTCCACTCTACCTGTTTGGTAGTCATTCCAGTGCTACTATTTTATTTTCTGAAAATGATGAGGCATCGGCTTTTGGGTTTAGCTCTCTTTTGCTTCCCCTTCTTCTCCTCTGTTTCTGTTGAAGCCCTTAATATTGGAGTTCAGATGGCTGGTTCTGCCCTCACCGTGGTGAGTCCACTTCTTCTTCTTTTTATTTATTTATTATTATTATTATTATTTACATTTATTTCGCTTAAACTGGCTTGGGCATTGGCATTATTTCCAGAGCAAAGAATGCAGTAGAACATGTGAGTCACAGTTCTGTACAGGTATCTTCCTTCTTTCCTTCCTTGTTGGTCTTGATTAAAAGGAGTGAGATTAAGAGATGAATCATGAATAATGCAGTGCCTCCATTTCTGAGGTATGGCAAGTATTGCGGGCTATTGTACAGTGGGTGCCCAGGGGAGAGACCTTGCGACGGACTTGATGCTTGCTGTATGAAGCACGACGCCTGCGTTGGAGCTAAGAACAGTATGTCTTTTTCTCTAATCTCTGATCTCTAATCTCTAAACGCACACTAGACTAGACTATGATACTATCAAACTAAATTAAGGAATACAAACTCCAACAACACAATATGACAAAATCCTTCAAAATGAATTGAATTCCAAATCGAAATAGAAAAGATTTAGTTGATGAATTGGGGTGCAACTGCCAATGAACTGCAGATGACTATCTGAGTCTAGAGTGCAGCCAAAGCTTCCTAAACTGCATGAGGAATTTCCAGAGAGCAGGGGGGAGGACTTTCATGGGAAACAAATGCCAAGTCAATGACGTCATTGATGTCATCTCTGTCGTCATGAAGGCCGCTCTAGTCGCCGGAAGAGTTCTTCATAAACCATAGCCCTGGGCCTGGCCCCTGCGCCTGCAGTGATCGCCATTCTGCTTCTACTTTTGCAATTCACCATAACACTCCCTCTAGTGTCTACTACAACAAATTCACCAATGTATTGTATGTTTGATCTCCAATTATTTTATTCATCTCTTCATATTACCGATCGACATTGTTCAAAAGGTAAGTGATGATGGATGTGTTGTTTTCCCAGACATGATACAATTCACCACTTGTCTTGTCTCCTTAATTTATGTAAGCAGGCGGCACAACGCTGTTCGGATGAAATTAACATTTATAATTAGCCTTAAATCATAAATAAATGCATATTTTTTAAAAGAAAAATAAGTAACTAAAATTTCAAAAATTATAATTTTAAGGGCTTGGTGGTTAACTACATTTACCAATAAAATTTTGATGTGTACCATTTTAATTTATAATTTCTTTTAATTATTTTTTTTGTTTTTAATAATTTAAAATTTTATGAAAAAATCTTGAAATTCAAAAACTTTCTGAAAGAGTATTAAAATCCGTAAATCCTAAACTACCAAATCCTCGTTTCTGTTGTCTCAGTGGCCGTCACCGACCCCATCCTTTCAGTTGCCAAACTCACCCGACCATTTCTCCCAATGTGTCGATGCCATAAACCAGTGAATGGTGTGCCAAATGAACATTGAACATTGATATTAAATAGTCGTTCAATTGGTACATTGTTCGTTAATTTTTGACGATGACGCGTTGGGAGAAATAGTCGACTGAGTCCGGCGACAGAAAAAATAGGGCTGGCGACAGTGAAAAAGATTTGGGGTTTTATTGTTTTTTTAGATTTAGAGATTGATTTGAACATTTTTAAAAAATTTAGGATTTTTTTAAGAAATAATTAAAAATCAATATACCTGCATATGTCGCGTTTTAAATGGATAACGATTTTTTTTTACAATCAAACACCTAAAATTATAACTTTTGATATTTAAACAATTTTTTTTACAAAAAAATTACTTTACGCACTTAAAGTTCAAAAGAGATATACTTTAGGCACTTATTTTTTATTTAAGCCTTATAATTATTTCAAACATTTTTGTGATTCTTTTTACGGTTAGTGCATCATAAATTATCCAGTGGAGCTAAAAGGATATGTCACGGGGCTATTACACTATTCCCAAAAGATATGTCTGATAGGATGTGCAGCGCCACCGTTTATATATCTCAAAATTTTCCTTTTTCTTTCTGATATGGGATTAATGACCCTACATTTTCTCAGACGTGACAGATACTACCCCTAGTGAATAATAAAATAATGAAAAATAAAAAATATATTCTACAAATTTTAATCCAGGTTTGTGATATTAATGCTATGTATGACATGTTTGGTTGGTTTATAATTGGAGTATTGTATTATTTAACGCGCATGTATTACGAAAGGTACAAATATTCCTGTGTTTGGTAGATGTAATATTTAATACGACGTATTATTTAATATACAAGTTGAATGATATTTATCATTGAGATAGAGGTAGTGTTTATTTAACATGTCAGTTTATGATGATTATAAATTAATTTTTCAAGTATACCCTTGTATTATTTTTCACGTATTTACATTATTATTTTTTCACTAATCTATATCATTGTAAATATGTTTACTATTTTTTCACGAATTTACGTACTATATTTTAATATAATTATATGTACCATATTTCTCAACAAGCTACTGCATTAGTGATTAAATATGTCTCACAGTCTTCGTCTTTTGAGATGTCAAGTTTGATGCATATTTAACATGCGTGTACAATAGAACCAATGAGTGTAATGTGTCTTACCAATGCACGCAACATTTGTTGATTATATTTTGATACAAAAGCTTGTGTAATAAAAATTTATACAATCTTTCATGTTTAAAGCAATAAAATTTAAAACTTAAACTTAAACTTAAACTCTAAACTCTATATTCTAAACCATGAGTTGTGTAATAAAAATTTACACAGTCCTTATATTTAAGCTATAAAATCTAAAACGCAAATCCCTAGCCCTAAAACCTATACCTTAAACCCTAAACTACAAACTCTAAATTCTAACCAAAAACCTTAAATTCTACACCCTACAACCTAAATGCATGCCCGACCTTGGGTGGGCGGCCAAAGCATTAATGGCGTCCGCCCAAGGCCCACCACTTAGGGAAATTATATGTTTGTATTTTTTTAATTATATTTGTTGTTAAAGATCTAAATTTTGCTAATATTTGTTATTAGGGGCCCAATTTTTTAATACTTGTTAATATGAGTTATTTTTTTCAATATTTATTATTAGGTCTACTCTTGAAATTTATTTTTTCTAATACTTGTTATTAGGGGCTGAATCATTTTTTCTAACATTTGTTATTATGGGCATACTCTTAAAATTTATTTTTTTCCATTACTTGCTATTAAGGACAATGATTTAAATAGCGGTATGCAACCACAATAACAATCGTTACATGGTGGTAGTAACATCATCTGAAATCGCGATAATTGCAACTGTTAATAGCGTATGTTATTAAAAAGTTTAACAACCGCGATACTCGCATTGACCGAAATAGCATATGTAACGTCCACGATACACGTAACAAGTAACACGACCATAAATATGATCGATGCTGGGGAAGAAACCGAACAACCAAGACAAAGCGGAAGTACAATCAGTGTTCTTTCTCTCCCTGAAATACCTATCAATAATTATGTGAAACACAACAACACTGAATATGTTCTCTAGCACTTTTAACCAATCTCAAACATCAACAAAGGCAACCACAACAATAATAAATCGAGACACCGAAATTTTTACGTGGAAAACCCCTTTAAATCAAGGGTAAAAACCACGAGACTTTAGAGTCCGATCAAAAGTTCCACTATCAAAAAATGTTCAAGTATAAGATTACAATATCCAACCTACAACAAGCATACAGCTCCAACTAGGCTAATAACAAATAGTATTCAACAAAAGAGAGAAAATGAGAGAAAATCACCAAAAACGCAGCCTGCTGAAAACGGGTATTTCCGACGCTACAAGACTCAGATAAAAAATTCGACCGTACACAATCAAGAACACCTTGTCACCTAGCTGATGTCCAAAAATCAGCTCAATTGAACCAGAATGGACCTTCGATCGAAGACTTGATCACTATTGCACCAAACTTGAAAAATATGTTTTCTCCTCTGTTTTTCTCTCAAAACGTGAAACTCACTTTTTAAAAAATAGCAAATCTAATGACTTTTTGCTATTGCCCACACATTTTTATAAAAGTCAAATATATCTTTTCACCAAAAGTTAGAGGACAAAAGATAATAAATGCATGACAGAAAATTTCTCTAGCAAAACAAACAAACTTGTTTTACGGTTGTCATTCAAGTTGTTGTTTTCTCAAGTTGCTTCACATTTTAGGTTATAACTACTTTTGCATCACATTTCAGGTTACACCACATTTTAGGTTTTAACCTCTTTTGCATCATATTTTATGTTACATCACATTTGCACCACATTTTATGTTGTAACCTATTATTAAGTTACAACATGTTCTTAAGGTGATGGGTTCCCCACATAGTGGGACTCATACTCAACAATCGCAACCACCGTTTAAATCTCTGAATTTGGGGTATTTTTAGATCATCATGAGCCATCAAAATTTCAGAGTTGGTTCTTTTTAAACATCTAAATCCTAAACCACAACTTAAATCTATAAACTTGTGTAAAGTAAATGTATCAAAGTACTTTCATATATATATATAAACACGTATTTGAAAACATATTGATAATCTCCGAATAATATGTCAAAATTACCAATATTGATATATCATATTATCAGAATAATAAGTAATACGTCCAGTAATACTATACCGAGTGCTTTGATGTAAGTTTTTATGCGTAAATTTTTTGAAGGATTTTGTAAGTAAATTTTAAAACATATTAAACTCGGAAATCACTTATAGTTAATACTATCTCATTATTCATAAAAAAAAGTCAGAAATCATTGTTTTGTTAAGAACAATTCAACTTGGAACTTGTGAGATGAAGCTAAGATAGACGACGGTGGCGATGGTATTATCATTGGTTTAAAATATGAGGATTGGGTTTTTATGTTTTATTATTGGATAAAATATAACAGAGGTCACTCAATTATGAATAAAGTTACGTTTAAGTCATTTAATTATTAAAAGTTATAATTGGGTCACTTAATTATGGATAAGGTTACATTTGGGTCACCCAATTATTAAAGGTTCATTTGGATCACTCAATTATGGACAATGTTACATTTGGGTCACCATTCATATTAAAAAAGTATATTAATTTGTGTATTAGATTAATTAATAATTTCAAATGAAATAATCTAATGTTGACGAGGGTATACAAGTGATTTGGAAGAAAAAATGACTAGATTGATGTATTTTTTGAATATGAAGGGTGACCCAAACGTAACCTTACCCATAATTGAGTGACCCAAATGAAATATTTAATAATTAGGTGACCCAAATGTAACTTTACTCATAATTGAGTGACCCCAAATATAATTTTTAATAATTAGGTGACCCAAATATAACCTTACCTATAATTGAGTGTCATCCACATGTTTACCCTTTTATTTATTGGAGTTATGAGCGGAGATATATAATTATATTAGGTTTAAAAATATGAGGGTTGGTTTTTTATGTTTTATTTATTGGAGTTAATAATTGAGGCGAGATGTAGAATTATATAAGTTATCAGTAAATTAAATGATATTATATATTTTCTTAAAAGAAAAATATATTATATTTTAAAAATAAAAGGAGGTGAATTAAGTATAATTTTTTATGGTTCACTTGTAATTTATAAAATCACATGTTTTAGTGTATTAAATAATATGTCACGAATTTAGTGCATGCATGTTCGCTTATTACATGCTTGGGAATTTGAATTTTGTCAAATTATATTAAAGTTAACAGTCTGAACGCTATTCAATTGCTGTAGAATGATTCTGTTCGACACGACTCTGTTTCATTATTAACTTGGCATATTAACGAGATGACTGATGAGTGGATGAAGCATTCGTTTCCAGCATGTATTACAAAATGACAACAAGGGTTGCAGACATGGTGGCGAAGATTTTGATATGCGTTGGTTTGCTACACTACCTCCAGATGTTATACGTCTGCTGCATGAGGATGTGGCCTATTAATTTGGTTTAGTGAATGTTATACTTTTAACAAAAGTTTTCTAGTAGGTTCCATGTAATTATTATTATATGTAATTTTTTATTCGACTATTATTAAGGTAATTTTTAATGATGCACATGATAATAATCTCTTATTTATAAAAAAAATAGGATTTTACTATACACAACCCTAAGGGTTGAATATAATAACTATTAAATTTCTATCTGTAATATTTATTTTACTTTTAAATAGAATTTATTAGAATTTAATTAATTATATTCCTAAAAACTTAAATATCATTAATTTAAGATGTTTAATGTAATTAATAATTATGTAAAAAGTTTAGGGGTTTATGGCTTGTGAGTTTAAATGTTTAGGGTTTATGGTTTTAAGATTCATGGCTTATGATGTTAGGGTTTATGGCTTTATGGTTAAGGTTTATGACTTTAGTGTACTATGATTTTAGGGTTTAAGGTTTAGAATTCTATTGTTAGAATTTATGGTTTTATGATTTTGAGTTTAGAGTTTATGGTTTTATAATGTTTAGGGTTTATGCTTATTGTTTAAGATTTAAGGTTTATGATTAATAGTTTAATATTTTTAAGGTTTAGGGTAATTACATTAAACATCCTACATTAATGATGTTTAATTTTTAAGAATGTAATTAATTATATTTTAATTAATTTCATTAAAAAATAAAATAATCATTAATGATAGAAATCTAGTTCTTATATGTAGCCCTTAAGTTGTGTATAGCAAAACTCAAAAAATAATGTGTCATGAATTTAAAATCACAAACTATTTTTTCTCTCAAATCTTTATTCGCTAAATTTTCTTTCCTTTTTCTCTTTCTTTTTATTAAGGATATATTTTTTTTTAAGATGAGTGGGCCTCGTTAAAAACCCCTTCCCTAGTGAAAGGGGAAAAGAGTGCCCCAATTAAAATTTATTAATAATGATCGAAACCTTACATATAGTTTAGAATCATTTACACCCTGCGGAAACTGTCAAAAGCAGCCACTTAATTCCACTATGAAACAAACTAAAGAAAGAGGAAAGCTAATAAACCTTATTCAATTCTACTTTTTGCCAACGAATCCGCCCTGCAATTGAAGCATCTCTGTGTCCATTTCAAGGCAGCCTTGGTTTGTTTAAACAGCAGGCCAATTTCGTTAACCACGTGATGAGCAAAAGACGGGGGGCTGCGGAACCATTCAACCAATCAACAATCTGTCTGCAGTCGGTTTCGAGAATAAGCTGGAACTTCCCACACCACTCCGATGCTGCAAAAAGCCGTAACCCCTCCTTGACTGCTACCAGTTCCGTCATTACTGGAGAGCCACAGTTAATAGGAGATGAGAATTCCAGTAAAACGCTGCCCTTCGAATCTCTTAGAAGACCGCCTATACCACCACGACCAGATTACACGAAAAATGCTCCATCAACGTTGAATTTAAAAAATCCCAAGGGAGGGGGAGACCAACCAACCACAACAGATGATCGATTATTCTTAACAAACAATTGGGAAGCTAAATTCGGGTTGAGTAGTAGATTGTCAACCATTAATGTGCAGTCTTTGTGAGAAGCAATAAGCCAAGAAGCCCATCGAAACCGAATTATGAAAGTTAATTGCTCCCAGTCCAATATTTTTTGATGGAAAATGATATCGTTACGTAATAACCAAATTGACCATATGAGAGCGAAAAGTAGAGATGCGTACCAATTAAGGCCGGCGGAATCGACCAACCCTTTCCACGCGATAAGAAAAGAATCTGCTTGTGCTGGCCAAACCGACTGGAATCCGATAAGCTTGCACAATAACATCCAAATTTTCCACACACCATGGCAAACAAAGAAGAGGTAGTTTATCGATTCTTCATGTGCTTTGCATAAAGGGCAGCTTGAGTCTGAAATTCCTTGTACGCCCCTTTTCATCACTTCTCTAGCAACCGGGACACGACCAAGAATAACTCTCCAGATAAACACTTCAACTTTAGGAGGAGCGACTCCCAACCATACCACGTCATTCCAATGAAACACATGATCGGCCTCTTTGTCCATCTCATGTCGAAGCTGTTTAACCGAGTAAGACCCATCACTTGTGCCCCGAACGCTAACCCAATCTTTTGTCAAGAAAGAAGAACGAAAGTCATTCAACGTTTGCATAAAGAGAGCCCACTCCTCAACTTCCCATTCGCGGAGAGGCCGACGCATGTCGATAGACCAGTTCCATATTCCTTCATGTTTAATGCCGAAGTCGCTGATTGTACCATCTTTGCGGTTTGCCAATATGAAGATCTGGGGGAATTTCTGTTTGAGCGAGAACGGACCGAGCCAAAAATTAGTCCAAAAACGTATGCTTTTGCCGTCCCCCACCTGCAGAACCAGCTTGTTCCTGATGAGGTTACCGAAGGCATCTTCTGAAAAGAACGTTTTAGAAATTCCTTTCCATATCCACGATGCATGAGAGGAGGAAAGTTGAACTGGTAAAATGCTAGAGCTGGAGGTTGGCACACGTGCCGAAATCACACGTCTCCATAACGCCGATGGTTCGTTCCCATATCTCCACGCCCATTTACCCAAGAGAGATTTGTTAAGAACCTCTAAATTGACCACGCCAAGACCCCCAGCATTCTTGCTTGAGCAGATGAAGTTCCAATTTACCCAATGTATTTTTGATCTATCTCTAGAGGCACCCCACAGGAAATTTGCCATCATACTGTTTAATTTATTGAGTACCATAGTCGGAATCTTGAAGAGTGACAGGTAATAGATTAGTAAACTTGAGAGGACCGATTTAATAAGGGTCAATCTTCCAGCAATTGATAAAGAGCATACCTTCCAACCGGCTAGCTTTTTCGAAAAATTGTTAAGAACTGGACCCCACAGAGCCATAGAATTCCTTCGGGAACCCAAAGGCAGTCCCAAATAGGTCGTTGGGAACTTGTCAAGTGAGCAGCCGATTTTAGTAGCCCACGCCTCAATCAAAGTAACGGGGATGTTGACACCGAAGAATCTGCTCTTTTTGAGGTTCAATTTTAAACCAGCAACTAGCTCAAAAACACGAAGAACGCGTTTGACATTACAGACTTGCCGTTCTTCACCTCCACAAAAAATGAGAAGGTCATCGGCAAACTGAAGGTGGGAGATGACAAGTTCTGAGTCTACCTTACCCACGCTCACTCCACTAAATAATCCGAAAGAGACCGCCTTCTTCAACATTAAATTTAAAGCTTCCCCCCACAATATTAAACAGGAGGGGTGAGAGAGAGCAACCTTGGCGTAGACCACGCGATAACGAAAAAGAGTCAGTCGGAGAGCCATTTACCAGGATGGAAATAGTGGCCGTGGACACACATTTATAGATCCAGTTGCACCATAGATCGCTAAAACCACATTCTTTTAAGCAACGTATTAGGAATGGCCAGCTTACCATGTCGTGGGCTTTCTGAAAATCAACCTTGAAAGCCACGCCACGTCTTCCGGATCTCACCATTGAGTCTAGTACCTCATTCGCCACAAGAGAACAGTCTAGGATTTGCCTTCCTTGAATAAAGGTGAATTGTGATTCACCAATAATTAACCCCATGACTGGCCTTAGCCTTCTTACAAGAACCTTAGACAGTATTTTGTATACCCAACCAATTAGACTTATAGGACGGTACTCATCAAGTGAAGACAGATTAATTGCCTTAGGGATGAGCGTAATAAAGGAGTGATTGATGCCCACTTCCCACGGTCTCTCGTGGTAGAAATCATCGAAGAAAGCCATGATACTTGGCTTTAGTTGAGCCCAAAAACGCTTGAAGAATCCCATGTTGAAACCATCCGGCCCCGGGGCTTTGTTACTGTCCATTGAAGCTAGTGCCGACCACACCTCATCCTCCGAGAAACGATCAGTAAGTGCATTCGACTGAGAGGTGGGGATCGTTTTGAAGTCTAAGGACATGCTTTCAACGTCAAGAGCATTGCTGTCATTATAGATTCTGCTAAAGTGTTCTCTGATATGGTCTTTAATTGTCGCCGGTTCGGTTAACATACCAGACAAACTTTGAATGCTAGGGATGGCGTTATACCTTCTTCGATTGGAAGCCACCAAGTGAAAAAAGTGTGTATTCCGATCACCCTCAAGAAACCACTGTTGCCTAGATTGTTGAATCCATTTACTTTCCTCCTTTCGATATAGAGCCCATAGGTCCTTCCTCATACAATTTAATTTCTGAAAATCCAAAGATGAAGTCTGATCATTCTGCATACTTAATTCAAGAATAGAAATGTCCCTTTCAAGATTCTTTATAACCGATCCCATTGCAATATGTTTGTTACCAGCCCAATGTTTCAGTTTCTCCTTCGACTGTTTCAAGATTAAACCGATTCTTGGTCGGTTGAACGCTGCAGCAGAACCACCCAGAGCTGCCGAGACCACCTCTTCGAATCCATCCTCTAACATCCAGTAATTGAAGAAGCGGAATGGTTTAGGACCCCAATTCCGAGAGCATTCTTCGAGAGTAACATCATTGTGGTCCGAAAGGGACTTGTCGAGCACCGATTGAGTAAGAGATTGGAATTGATTCTCAAATAATGAATTGATCAAGAATCGATCCAACCGAACGAAAGTAGGAGTCTCCCGATTATTGCACCATGTGAACTTGCCGCCGATCAATGGCAAATCCATAAGCCCAGAATTATAAATGAAGTTTCTGAATAAATCCATAGAGGCGAAATTAAAGGATTTACCAATTTTTTCCTCTTGATCCAAGATGAGGTTAAAATCCCCTGCTAAGCACCACGGCCGACGAAATTGGGTTAACAGATTATTCAAATCAACCAAAAACAGTTCCTTCTCAGATTCTACCGAAGGGCCGTAAACATTTAGAAAACCGACTTGAAGATTACTATGTTTGATGCTTCCCAAGAGACAAATAAATCTGGAATTGGTAATTGTACTTTGAACCTGGAAAAAATCAGAGTTCCATAGGCTGATGAGACCACCGGCAGAACCCAATGCTTGAGAAACGGCAACTTCAATGTTGTGGTTGTTCCAAATTCTTCTTATGTCCGTAGAAGAAAAGGACTGCAACTTGGTTTCTTGTAGAAACACCACATTAGCTTTCAATTTCAGAATCATCTTCTTAACCGCCCTTTGTTTCTCTTTCATCCGTAAGCCCCTGATATTCCACGACATCATCTTTAATTCACTGTTCATTTAATGGAATGGAGAGAAGACCACTCGAGACTTCACAACAATGAAGCTATTATAATCCCCCTTTTTCGAGTTCCATAACTCGATTGATCACCCTTTCCTTTCCTCCTCTAAAAGAAACCTCCAAAATGTTGCAAATTTCCCACACCTATTCAGCTTCAAGCCCTACCACCGAATCATCTGATAGATACTGCTGACCTTGAGTTTCGACGTTGCCGCCGTCAATGGGTTCATCCAAGGAATCACGAATTAAGCGACGAAATAACCTTCTCGAACTAGCTCTGAAAAAACCCATGGGAACTTGAGAAGTTGCCGGGACAATTGGCAAATTGCCTCCCAATAAAGGAGAAAATTTTGATGCAGATAAGATGTTGGGGTTTTCGAAACTATCAGGGATACCTCTAAGGAAAATTCTTTACCCGAAGTAAAGGATTTAGCCGGTAATGATAATTGGGCACAAAAGGGAACTGACCCATTGGGATCGGGGTAGGATGATAGGCTCAGACCATTAATTTCAAAGCCCGCTACAGGAGGCAAGTGATCCATATCCTGACAGTCCAGGTCAGCATTGTCCTCTGACTCACCAGAATCATTCCAAGAGTCAACTACTACAGCATTATTGATGCTATTGGACCCACTGAAATTCCCCAAATTGTTGGGGGAAGGGATATCATTAACATTCTCTGCGCACTGATTACGAGGCAACCCCTGATGTGATGGAGACTTCTGCGCTTCCACACCCTCCCTTATCGGAGACGAAGAAGCCCCGGGCATAACGCCGATAATGTCACCGGATTTCGAATTAGAATCCTCCGAGTCAGACCAAATATCCGCAAAATTTCCTTCTGAAACTGAGGGATCCAAAGCATCCTCTCTGAGCCTTCCGAGATTAACTTTGATAGAGTATTTGCGACCCATGGAAACAAGATTAACATTTGAAGGGATGGCGGATGGACAATCCACACGAATAGAGATCTGTGCTACATCCAATCTGACTCTAGAGGAGGTGTCGGGATGAATAGAAACGTGCGAACCCCATCTCTTGCCCAATGCTTCGAAGAACTGATCATTCCAACAATAAAGAGGAACTCCCGTGAGAAGAATAGAAGCAAAATATAGGGGAATTTCGTCGACCAAAAGGTGGTCAATCCGCTCAAACCAGTAACTCAGTTCAACATGTTTCCTAGACCAAGCCTCTTCCATGTCTTCAATTGTTTTGAACAAGACGATAAAGGAATCGAACTTGTATCCCCATCTAATTATTTGTACGTCAATGCCATCATTATAGAGTGCTCGTTGAACGAAATCTTGATCGAAACTCGGTTTAAAAATACCCACCAAGCATCGTTTTAACCATTGTGTTTCCGACACCGGAGCATAGAAATGAGTTTGACATATCTTAGAGGGTCCATTAGGAGAAGAGTGCTCTGTATAACCCACATTAAAGGGAACCGAGGAATCGATGCCCAGAGGTAAAAGGTCATCTGCAAGAACCTCACGATACGTTCTGGGGCCTGCCACATTGCGAACAGGGCTGGATCTATTGATATTACGAAAACCATGGGAAGGCTCCTTCCCACGCCCAGTTCTCTGATAGTTCTGAACCGGAGTATAGCTAGACGTTTTCCTGGGATATCTTGCCTTAGAGACCCTGATAAAAGAACCATCAATTTTTGCACCATTCATCTCTTGGATAACCATCCTCATATCCTCTTTTGAGGCCATTGTGACGAAAGCGAAGGTGCTTGCTCTATACTTCGACTTGTTGTTCTTCATAGGGATGAAGGATATATTATATTTTCAAAGAAAATAACGAGATTTGAATCTATACAAAATAATATAACATGAGCATCTTTGATCACTAAGTTAAATAGTGATCCTCAAATTTACTTCATTTTATTTCTTTTTCATTTTTTATTCGATCCATTATTTCCTTCTTCTTTTTTTCTTCTCAGGCTCACGCACCCTCTATATTGAGATGGTTGACACAAAGTCAACTTTTAAAGATGTATATGATAATACTCCCTTATTCATAAAAAGAATATATATGAAGGCCAGCTAAGTTTTCTATATTAGATGTTAATTGAGAATATCAAAAAATTAAATAATCTTATATGGATTTTATTCTTTTTTATATTCTCAATTAACATCTATATGTATTAATTAAGGGACCCATAAATTATTGATATTAAAACAACAACAAAAATGGGTAGTAGAAACAAAAAAGTTGAGAAGAGCAGTCTCTCCTCACGTGATATGCATGAAACGAAGAAAAAAAAAACAAGCCATATTTCTATGTCAGTTAAAATATAAAATAAAAAGCAATAATCATAGAGGCATTGGGGTTTGGTTTATAAAGAGTAAAGACCCCAGTCTGACATGAGGCATTGGGGGTTTGGTTTGTAGTAAACAGGATGAGTGAAGAAGAGAGAGAGAGGAAGCGGGTGGGTGTTGTCCGCAGTGTGGGGGCAAAGTGGAAGCGGGTGGGTGTTGTCCGCAGTGTGGGGGCAAAGTGGAAGCGGGTGGGTGTTGTCCGCAGTGTGGGGGCAAAGTGGAAGCGGGTGGGTGTGGGGGCGCGGTGGAGGTACTGCTGTTTCCTATTTCCTACCCATTTACTTCACCATTAACCCAAGATATTGCTGCACCTTATGTTGTACTTGTACCCAAGATATTGCTTACATCAGAGCTTACATGATAGTAAAAGTGCAGTATTATTTGTTGGTTGGGCCAGGAATGAAGCTTTTTAATTCATTCCAGACTTGTCATGTGTATAGTTCGTCTCGACTCCCGGAAACCTACTCTGTTATATATGCCGCATGCAGACAGATCTTTACTACTACCGCAGATCGCTAAACCTTGTCTGGCTCATGTGCATACACGACCGCTCTGCCGATATCTAAGCTTTATATATATGCAATATATTTATATTGCAGTTGCACTAGTGACTACTGACTAGTGTTTAGCTTAACCCAAACATCCCCCCACGAAGGATTCTTGCTGTCTCGACTGAATTTATAAGGGGGTAGGTTAAGGCACCAAGGCGAGTCTCCTCCACCGTCAACCCCGCGCCATACAAAATAAAATAATAGTGTAGAGTATAACTTGGTATTTTCATATTTAAAGCCGGATAACTAGGAATAATTTCGCTCTTCCTCTCCTCTGCATTTGTTTGTTTCAATCTTATCTTGTTCTTTCCTTATCGGTCTAAAGTCTAAACCTCTCCTCGATCTGAAATCAATCACTAGCATGATCACCGGAAAGGATTTCTACGATGTTCTTGCAGCTATTGTACCCCTGTATGTTGCTATGATACTGGCATATGGGTCGGTGAGGTGGTGGAGAATTTTTACCCCAGATCAATGTTCCGGCATCAACCGTTTCGTTGCAGTTTTTGCAGTTCCATTACTTTCCTTTCATTTCATCTCTTCAAACGATCCATATGCTATGAACTACCACTTCATAGCTGCGGATTCTCTCCAGAAGGTGGTCATTCTTGCTGCCCTTTTCCTATGGCAAGCCTTTACCAAACACGGCAGCGGCAGCCTGGAGTGGATGATTACTCTCTTCTCTCTATCCACTCTCCCCAACACTCTTGTCATGGGGATCCCCCTTTTAAAAGCCATGTACGGGGATTTCTCGGGGAGCCTCATGGTTCAAATTGTAGTCCTGCAGAGTGTAATTTGGTACACACTCATGCTCTTCATGTTTGAATATAGGGGAGCCAAGCTTCTCATCAACGACCAATTCCCCGAGACTGCTGGATCCATTACCTCTTTCCGAGTAGAGTCGGATGTTGTTTCACTTAACGGCCGCGAGACTTTACAAGCTGACGCTGAGATCGGTGATGATGGTAAACTCCATGTTGTGGTGAGAAGATCCAGCGCGTCATCCGTGGTGTCATCCTTCAACAAATCACATGGATTAACGTCCATGACACCCAGAGCATCAAACCTCACCGGGGTTGAAATCTACTCTGTTCATTCATCCAGAGAACCCACTCCCAGGGCTTCAAGCTTTAACCAAAATGATTTCTATGCCATGTTTGCAAGCAAGGCTCCCAGTCCCAAGCATGGATACACGGGGGCAAATATTGGCGATGTTTATTCGCTGCAATCTTCCAAGGGAGCGACGCCTAGAACCTCCAACTTGGACGAGGACATGCTCAAGAGAAGGGGAGGAAGGAGCATGAGCGGCGACGGTTATCCACATCCAAATCCCATATTTTCAGGGTCTACAAGCGGGGGGTCTAAGAAGAAGGAGCCGAACAAGGAGCTTCACATGTTTGTTTGGAGCTCTAGTGCTTCTCCTGTATCTGAAGGGAATCTAAGGCATGCAGCCTCCGCAGACTTTGAATCTTCTAAACAAGAAAACGTTGCTTCAAGAGGTAGTATTATTCAAACATCAGTTTAATAACTTGTATATCTCTCATCTTCACCCATTTAGTATAAACCTGTACAGCAATGCAAGAGCTAATTGAAAATATGAATCCGGGTGGCGGGGACAAGGGAGTAGAGATGTTAGAGGAGGGATCCAAGTTTCCAACAAGTTGTCAGAAAAAAGAAGAAGGCGATGTGGCAAAGAAGCAGCAGATGCCTCCTGCGAGTGTGATGACAAGGCTTATTCTTATCATGGTTTGGAGGAAGCTCATAAGGAACCCTAACACATATTCTAGTCTGTTAGGCTTGACTTGGTCGCTCATTTCTTTCAGGTCCATCACTAGTCTACTTGCTTGATTAATCGTATAGTGAATTACACTGACATTGATAATGATATGATCATGTGCAGGTGGAACATTCAAATGCCAACAATTGTAAGTGGGTCCATAGCAATATTATCCGATGCAGGTCTAGGAATGGCAATGTTCAGTCTAGGTACGTATATCACTCACCATCTGAGTGAAGTAGCACTTGCACCTTGGTTTGATTTATATGAAATGAAAAACAGGCTTATTCATGGCACTGCAACCAAAGATCATAGCTTGCGGAAAATCTGTAGCAACATTTTCCATGGCTGTCAGGTTTTTGACTGGTCCCGCTGTCATTGCTGCAACCTCCATTGCCATCGGTCTTCGTGGCGTTCTCTTGCATGTCGCAATCGTTCAGGTATAACATTCATAATGATGTCTAATTCTACTTCTTTATGCCTATATATCTACTTCTAGCTAGTTTTAGAATTACTCCTCGGTTTTTCTGAATGCAGGCCGCTCTTCCACAAGGAATAGTTCCATTTGTGTTTGCCAAGGAGTATAATGTTCATCCTGACATACTTAGCACTGCGTAAGTTTTATTCATATCCCTTATTAAATTAGCTTGCTTGTTAATTCATGCCATGAATTTTTTTCTTCTTTTTAATTTAGATTTCTGAAACGTATCGTAACTTTGGATGCTTATATATTAACAAAGCAAATAGGATATGTTTCCAAAATCATTATAAACTTGTAGTATTTAACACAAAGGAGCACCTATTAATGCATGCAAGACAACTATATTTTTTTTTTAACTTTTTAACTTTATTCAATGAAATTATATAGTGATCCGTTAGAAAAGTAATTTATTCATCTCTCATTTCACATCCCGATTTTAAGAGTTTATTATAATTTATATTGTCGTTAACTTATTAATAAATAATCATGTAAACACTAGGATGCATGCATATTATATTGAAGAAGAAGATACCTAAGATTAAGTTTTTGATCGTAAAATACTCAACTTCCATAGTTAATTAGTAAAAAAAATGAATTAATTTTTATTGGAAATAATTTATTTATAAAATTTGATTTCTGTCTTTAGGGGGTTTTCAGTTAAAATAGTGAGATGATAATGTTGAAACTAATACTGAGTTGGTATGAAAATGAAAAAAAAAACACATTTTGCAGGGTTATTTTCGGGATGCTGATTGCTCTGCCCATTACAATACTCTATTATGTGCTTCTTGGACTGTAATTTCTCGGGAAACAAACAGCCAGGAAATAAAATGAAAAACACAGCCTGATTGCTGAAAAATATGTCATCGGATTCAGTGAACAACGAAATACAGTAATTGTATAATGAGTTGCATGTGACTTTTGTATTAGTTTAGTCTTTTATAGATGCGTTTCCAACCACATTACTACTTTCTTACTTGACTTTTCTTCTACTTGTATTTTTTTTTTAAGTTTTCTCCACCTGCTAGAAAATTGATATAATTTCACTCACACTGCTTAGAATTCAAGCTTAGTTTCGAAGTTAATGCAAACTATTAGAAGGGGTGGAGCTAGAAATTTTAGTTTGAGGTGTTATAATTTAAAAGTTTTATGAATTATTTTTTAATTAGGTTAAAACATATAATGAGTTTTAATTTTTTTAAAGGTATCAAAATTCTTTTAAAGTTGTATTAATTTTATTTTTACTATTATTTTATATTAAAATTTAAAAAAAAATTCTCTAAAACTTTTTGGGTGTTATATGACACCCATGTTCAATGGGTGCTCCGCCAATGTGCAAGTTTATTAATATTTGTATTATTTTCATTTTATAATTTTTAAAACAGTTATATTTATATAAATTTTAATACATTAATAATTTGTGTGATAGATATTTTTAGAACATTAACACATGTTGCCAGTCTTCTGCACCGGCGTAGCCACCTCTTAAGTAGGGGTATCATTTAACACCTAAAATATTTTGAGAAAAAAATTATAAGTTTTATATAAAAATAAAATTATTATAATTTTGAATGTATATTGACACCGGTTTGAAAATAATTGACATTTTTTTATCAGGAAATCGACACCACTTCAAGAAAATTGACATTCATTGTTTGTTCCAACCTATTTCAAGAAAATTTTTAAATTTTGACACCGCAAATAAATTTTCCTAGATCTGCCGCCTCTGATCTCTTGTATCTTATTAAATATTAAATATTTTTAAATATATATGGTATATGCATCATGTAATTGTGTGAAATCACATATGTAAGTAGGGATGGGCACGAGTCAAGTCAGATTTTCACCAATCCGAACCTGAATCGACTTGAAAATTATATACATCAACTCGAATTTGTCTCGACCCGACTCAATCTATATAAAAAACTAATTATATGGGCCTAATTTTAAAAAAATACAAATTTAAGAATCTAAGTTTCGGGTCGGTATTTTTTAGCCTATACTTGAACCAGACTCGATCTCACCCTTAATAAAAACGCGACCCAACCCAAATCTAATTTTTTCATAAAAATTTTAATCCGATCAGATTAAGTCAGGTCGGAACTCGACAAATGAAATAATCATCCCTATATGTAAGTCATTCCACGGTTTCCTTTACAGATAAATGCTGCAAAGAAAAAAATAAATGAAAAGAAAAACATAAAAATATAGTAAATAGGCGAATATGATAAAATTATATTTGATATCACAAAACGAAGAATATATCACTTTTATTTTATGTAAAATTTATGATATATTTTTTACTTTTAATTTGAGTGCAAGTTAACCTTCAACTTCAAATTTAAAAATAAAATAAATAAATATAAACAGAATTAGAATCAAACTTTGAGAAAGATAAATTATTTAAATTTAAAACTATAAAAATTCAGTAAATATATAATCTAAAAATTAGAGGGACAAAAGTTTAATTTAACTTAAAATTAAACTTGAGCCCACAGAAAAATAACTTTATTTAAAAATTAATTAAAGGAGAAAACATGTGATGTATAAAAAAGTAAATATGGGTGTCGAAGATGATAACCGACAGTGAAGTGTAAGATGAATGTGATAAACGGTTAAGGTTGATGAAATAATAAAGATGCTAAGAATGAAATATAAAATTGAATAAGAAGAATGAATTACATACTATTAGATCTTATTAGAGTCCTTAGCTCGATTACATCAATTGTATTCATAGATAGGACATATAAAATAATAGTCCAACTAACTCATAACCACTCAATGGGCTGTTAACTAATCTAACAAACTAATAGATGGCCCATAATAGTCTAAACTAACTCATTAGTTTAACATTTTTCCTGCTTTTTCAATTTTTTATTTAAAAAAACATTTAAATAGTAGGCTGGTAGTCGGTGATTTTTACTCTTGAAACTGATTCTCTATTAACAAATGCAATCGATCTGACATGCCAATTTTTCTAGAAGCTAAAGTTTATGTTATTAATACATTGTGTGTTAGTAGTTTTTAATATTTTTGATGACCTCAATTTCTATATCTGGTACATTCATGAGGATATGTTCAAGAAAAATATGGTTTTTACTTTATTGTCTGATTGCTTCATACACAAGGTGTACTTGAAACTTTGGCTTAACAACCAAATTTGTATGTGAAAAAAAGTTATAGGAAGAATATAGAGTTTAGCAGCATTGTTCTCCATTAACCAGACATGATAGAGTGTCTTCTTGTTCAGAGGAGGATTTCAGGTTGCACTCGGGAGTTTCGATATTATCAATATGATAGAGAATTTTTTTCAAAACTATTTGACCATGCTAGTTTGAATCTTTAAAAAAAATTATAATAATTAATTGATGAAGTAGAATTCGTCGTAAAAATGATAACAATATCAGAGTTTTTTTCAATTGGTTTTGGATCAGATTTTTTCCAATTAGTTTTGGATCAGATTTTTTCTCCCGATCGAATTCGAATATGATTCATATTAAATTATCATCCCTAAACCAAACATGTTTTTCAAAATTTTAAAAACTAGAAATAAAAATTATTTTATAAAAATGAAAATAGAAAATAAATAAAAAAAATTCTAGAACCAAACAGACCATTAAATTTGAAAATCTTGAAAAAAAAATCATTTTAAAAGTTTTTCAAAAAAAATTATAATCCATTTTCAAAAATATATAAGAACAAAAAAGTAAAAATAGAAAAAATAACGATACTATATTTAAATAATTGAGATTTTTCATATATCTATGGAAACTGTATGATTTATTTCGTGATACAATATATATATGTTAAATTTTGAAAAATAAAAAAAGATTGTGTTTTAAAACAAAATTTATAACAAAAAAATTGTTGAAGTTTTTTTCTTTTGAAACAAATACCTATAAATAAAAAAACCAGTACAGGTAAAAATTTAAAAAAAAGGATGTACGTATATATTAAAAATTATGATATTTTAAAAATATGAGTTTTTTAAATTATATTTTCAAATTTAAAATATTTTTAAAACGAAATTGTTCGAGGTTTCAATGAATTAAGAAAGAGAACGAAATCTACAATATAATAATAAATTTGAATAACCAACTACAATTAATTTATCGCTTAAACTCAAAATAGAACCGTTTTACTAATTCAACGGTATCAAACAAACAATTCAAAAAATAAATGTATCAAACAAAGCAAAAGAACAATTAATCCACAATAGAACTTTTTGGATAAGCTACACTGATAATTCTTAAACTTCTAATAATTTTTAATTTAATGTTTAAACTTTTAGTTCGCTATCTGTACTATTAGTACTATTAAAATGCTACTTTGACATGTTAAAGCCTTACTTGAAAGATCCAAATTAACAATCGCCATAAATGTTGAATTTTAGATAAACATAGAGATTTTCGATCAATCTCAGTTACCCTTTCTAAAAAAAATTATCATTTTTAAATAAAACACTTATAGTCGATCACACTTTCTCAAAATCTATTTTTTTAAAAAGCGTTTTCTTTTTAAAATATTTATTTGAAAAACATGTTTAGAATAAAATACAATATTTCAAATTTTTATGAATTCTAGTGTTTTTGGTCATTAACACTTTTTAAAAGTGCGTCAAACATAGATGAGTTTCGTTCTATGCATATAAAATGAGAGTATTTTGTTTAATATAATATTTTGAGGAATAATTCGTTAAAAATGGAAAATATTTGGGTAAATTTACCCTTTCATTTGCTATTGTGTTATTATAGGAGTATTACTTTTGTTTGGGCTTCGTGCTTTCTGTTTCCGAGGAGAAACAATAGGCCACCGTGAAACAGAAAGAAGAAAAAGAAGTCAATCTGGCCGTAGGATTTCTCGTGATCAACGGCTCTGATTAGTCTTTTTCTCTTAGATCCATCCCCCTCCACCTTTCTAATCACCTCGTTCGGTGGTAAGTTCTCTCCGTCTCATCCAAAGCGCTTAATTTATCCCTAAAACTGTCGGCTTTTTCTGGATAGATCTATTTTCGTTGATCGGGTTGGTCGTGCTACTTGTTTATCATCATGCATCAACCAAACTTGTCTTTGTTGTTTTCATGAGAGCAAGAGAAGTACGATGCATTTTTTCTTTATTTTTCTCACTTTGTTCTTGGAGGAATGACGTCTGAACTCAGGCCTTTGTTTTTTTTTATAGTAATTTTGAGCTTTGGGTTTTGATTTCCGTTATTGAAATTTGTTATTTCCAACGTCGTTCTAGATCTTGCATCCTGATACTAATAAGAACGTATGTGCTGAAATTTTCTGTAGCTGCTTGCTCGCTAACCTGATTAAAATTATTGAAAAAGATAACCAGATGAACTATTGGATTTTTAGTATTATTTTTTCTATTTTATTCTTGATTTTCCAGCTTGATTCGTTTCATAGAGTATCGTACTATCGTTAATCCTTTTTTAATAAACTTATGCATCTATTTATCCTGGATTTAAGTTCTAATTGCTTGTTACTTCAAATATGTAGCAGCTGTCTTTAATTGAGCAATATAACAATGGGAAAACTACGGTGATGGTAGAATAGCTCGGTTGCATGTTCTTGGCTACCAAAACCTTGTATTATTTGCCTCAATTGATACACAATCTGTGTTCTGCTTCACAAGAAAAAAAATCTGTGAATGATTTACCAATGCAGAAGAATAGGCTTGGCCATCATTTTTTATCTCTAGCGAGACACTACTCCAGAGTAGCTCCGCCTCCACCTTCGTATGCCGATCCAGTCATCCGTGTCTCCAATAACGTGGCTTACTTGGGCAGTCCAAAACAGGGTCCAAAGCCTCGCCAACTCCTTTCCTTGCCCCCTTTCCCCGGTCTTCCTTTGCCCGGAAAGAACTCTGCCACCGGTCGCATCACTGCTATCAGTTGGCTCAAATATTACTTTGATGAAATTCCAGACTCCGCCATTCAGTCTCATTTTAACAAGGGCCTTGTACGTATGCCAAGTAGTTATCTCTGCCACTTTCCTATCTCAGCACTCAACATATGCATATCTGTCCTTGTTGTTGCAGGTTGAGATTGAATCCTCAAAGCATAATGCAGCTGATTCTTTCATAGAAAGGGATGGGCAAATGAAACCCTTAAGAAAGGTACCGATGTTTCTTGGCATGTTACCCTTAATCTCAGAATTAAGACTTTTCCTTATTATTGGGCCATTGTCAATAGTATGCCTTTCTGTATGGGTTTAATTACTCTGCACTTATACAGCTTACCTGCAGATCAAGCATAATGAGGTGATGGAAGTAGGGGCAAGAGTTTGGGTGCCTGTATTGATTGCAGAGACTCGAGTCTCCAAGAGATTCGACTGTATACCGAGTGGGACTCTTCATCCAAATGCTGATGAGATTGACTATTTGCGAAGACTTGTCAAGTACAAGGCATGTCTCAAGCTTAATTGCTTGTTGTTATTTGTTTATCAACTCGTCTGCGTATTAATCTATTATTGTATGTGATTATCCCGGGGTGCAAACCTCTATGTTGATAAGCATTGTCTTAACTCGTATGTTACTTTCACTTGATGATTGATGCATGGTCTAAGTTCCTTGCTTCAGTCTGAAGGTCCCCCCCTTTTTCTAACAAGTTCTTCCTTTTGTTGTTATTGATGTTTAATGTTTCAGGATCATGCTATACTTGTACTAAATAAACCCCCCAAGCTGCCCGTAAAGGTTCGGTTACATTGTTAAAGGTATTTGAGTTGTTTTCTCAGCATATTGTGTTTCCTCTTTACGTTTTTCCTGTCACAACATCTTTAGGGAAGTATGCCTGTACATAACAGCATGGACGCATTAGCAGCAGCAGCTTTGTCTTATGATTATGATGAGGGTCCTAAACTGGTACGCTCATTTAAAGTACCAAGTCTTATATCTATTTTTTCTTTTTTCATCATTGTTTATTGAAGTCTCAAGTTAGTTGGACCATGTTGAAGTAGTTTTATTTCATTTCATTGATGTTAAGCTGTATATGTTGAGGGTAACAATGATTAAGAAGTTAATAACTTTGAGGGTCTATGGTGCTTCGTATTCAGCTAATTGTTCAAAAGGATGGATGAGGCATGTTGAATTTTTGTGTACTTGGGATAAGGCTTAGCGGAGTAGAGTTATATGTTGAAAGATTTGCTTGTAGTTGTAAGCGAAATGTAGTTTATAGCTGTTAATGAATTTTGATCTAATTTTATTTTTTGTTTTGCTGACAAGCCATTTCTCTGACTCTTTCATTGGTGCTTCTATTGTCAGGTGCATCGACTTGATAGAGAAAGCAGTGGCCTCATCTTAATGGGACGAACTAAAGAAAGCATGAATCATCTTCATTGGCTGTTCAATGACATAAATCCAGCAAAATCCTCATGTAAGGTACATGTACCCGAACTAACGAAAACAAAACTGTTAAATGTCTGCTTCCTACATCCCATGTTATTAGGCATTTTTTTATTGTTGCTATGGCTGCCAACTTATAGGCAGCTGGTTGAACATTTCCATTCTTTTATCTTACAAAATATTCTGTCGGCATATTTAGGCTTGGAATGATGCCTGCGATGCAAAGTTTCAGAGGTATTGGGCATTGGTGATAGGCACTCCGAAGGAGAATGAAGGCTTAATTTGCGCTCCTCTTTCAAAGGTTCTCTTTTGCCAATTATTCTCGTTTTCCCTCTACCTTAACTTGCATTTTAATCATGTATCTTTTGTTGTTTATTTTTAGATTATTCTTGACAATGGTAAAACTGAGAGGGTCATCTTGGCCCAGAATGTGGGTTTAGAACCTTCTCAAGACGCTATGACTGAATATCGGGTACTAGGTCCTATGATAAATGGATGCTCGTGGATTGAACTGCACCCACTTACTACCAGGAAGCATCAGGTACCATATTTATCTCTGTTTATCTTATTCAAGTGATGTATGTAGGAGGCATTTTGTAGTTTTAGAATCCTGCTCAGAGGGTGACAAGGGTTCTTAAGTTTTGTAGTCTAAAAGTAGGTTGCGAATGCCTACCTTCATAGAGTTATTACTTATCCTATCAAGTCAACAATTATACGCAGCATTTCGTTAGTATATATTTGTATGAATCACACCCAATCTGTCCTACTTACAATTTCTTGCAGCTCCGAGTCCACTGTGCAGAAGCTCTTGGGACTCCCATAGTTGGTGACTATAAGTACGGCTGGTTTGTTCACCGTAGATGGAAGCAGATGCCTCGAGTTGATATTGAACCAAGGACGGGGAAACCATACAAGTTACGAAGGCCGGAAGGTCTGGATGTTCAGAAGGGGAGTGTATTGGCCAAGGTCCCGTTGTTACATCTGCATTGCAGGGAACTTGTACTTCCAAATGTTGCAAAGTTCCTTCCGCTGTTGAGTCAGAATGTAGAAACCCTGCCTCCTGGACTAAGTGGCAAGCCTGATCTCCTGCGCTTTGTAGCCCCGATGCCTAAACACATGAAAATCAGTTGGAACTTGATGTCCTCCTATTTAGTATAAATAGTCGTGATTTCAAATTTAATTATAAAAATAATTTTTAATATTTTATTTTTTAGGCTTAAATGTCTTTTTAGCTGTTCTAATTGTACTAAAAAAATCAAGCGAGACATCACTTTTAATTATGGATCAATTGGAGTCTCATTTTATCATTAATCACCTTAACTATAGTTAAGTTTATTGACGTGGTAACATTTGATTGACTGAAATTATAAATAAACTTAATAATTATAAAAAAAATCTTAAACACTTTTAAAATTTTCTAATAATAAAAAATACACCGTAATGTGTTTTTAGGGGATCATATCCCTTGGAATGTGTAATAAAAGAAACATCACTAGTAATAGAAGAAGCCGTGTAAAATGATATATGATCCTATTACATGTAAATTACACTTGAAAGGCCATTCTAATTAAAAGATTTTATTGACCAGTCCTATAAATAACGTGGCGATAAGGGACAAAAATATAATTTCTCCTATGGCTGGTTTTTTATTTAAACCCAAAACAATTAAACCCAGAACTTTCAACGAATGGAAACTTAAGCCGAGAAAGCCGCGCTGAGATTTCACATGCACCTACCAATTACCATTACCAAAAACATTCAAAACACTAGGGTTTACCAAAATCTGGTTTAGCCAAGCTTGTGCTGTAAACTCTTTGCCAACGCCGTCGCAATACACTCTGAACCTATGGCGGACCAATCACCTGTCGATCAGACCCCACCATCCTCAGACATGCAATCCCTCTCCGTCAGCTCTCAACCTACCTCCTCTTCTTCAACTCCACAGTAAGTAATTTTCGTTGTAATTTCATTTTTTTTTCAATTTTAGTTAAAACCGAGTTCAGTTTATTCATTTCTTTTGAAATTATGGTCTCAGGATGAATTTAGAAGAAAGGTTCAAGATAATAAGAAGCGTAGTGGAAGAATGCATTCAAGAGGATGAGCTGTTAAACCTTCTCACTCACAAACCTGAACCCATTTGCTATGATGGCTTCGAGCCTTCTGGCAGGATGCACATTGCTCAGGTATTCTTCTTCTTTTTTATTTTATAGAATCGTTTAAGTAATTCTTTTCGTAAAAAAATATGCTCTTATTTTATTGAATCTTATCTAAATGTTGAATCTGTATCTCAGAACTGAAACCAATGCTTTATTGGATTTGATTTTTACAGAAAAGCTAATTTTTGATTTGCTTGTTATTCCCAACTCATTGTGACAATTTGAAATCTGACAATTTTATCATTTTCTGATAATTTGACTTCAAAGATTTAGCTTCTTAGTAATGCTTTACCGATTTAATTGTTTCTTAAAATTGCTATATGTAATATTTCTCTTTCAATAAATTTATGCTGCTTGCCCGACTTTTACTTTTTCATTATTTTCAGATCTAACAGGCTTCTGTCATTCATTTTGTTTATCTATATACTGTGCTTTAACAGGATCGTAGCAACTTTTCCTCTTGATGGTGTAGAATGCAATTAGGTCTTGGTGTTTATTTTTTATATTTTTTCTCCCTCTTTCACTATTTTTTTTATTTGTGGTAAACAGGGAGTTGTGAAGGCAATAAATGTCAACAACCTGACCTCTGCTGGGTGTAGAGTGAAAATCTGAATTGCAGATTGGTTTGCACAGCTAAACAATAAAATGGGCGGTGACTTGAAGAAAATCAAAGTAGTTAGACATTATTTGATTGAAATCTGGAAGGCAGTCGGCATGGACCTGAATGGAAAGGTTGAGTTCTTGTGGTCTTCAGATGAAATTAAATCCATGGCATCGGAGTATTGGCCACTAGTGATGGATATAGCGCGCAGAAACAAGCTTCCCAGGATAATGAGGTGCGGGGATAATAAAATCTTTTCTGTTCTTTCCTTAATATCTTTTGTAATCCATTTGTTTACTCCAAACACACAAAATTCGTTGTTCCTAGGTGTTGTCAAATTATGAGATGCAGTGAGCAAGATGAGTTGTCAGGCGCCCAAATTCTTTTCCCATGCATGCAGTGTGCTGACATATTTTTCCTTAAGGTGATTGTGCTTTGGAATTAATCTTTTTTCTGCTTTCTAGGCGTCCTGAGAACTTTAGGCAGATTTATTTATATGTAAATCTCAATGAAAGTGCAAGTGTTACTTGTGTCCCAAGTTATTTCTTCAAATTACTCAATGTCTCTATCATGACCTTGTTAAACGTAAATGGATTGGTCTTGGAATGAGAAAGGGACTAGCTTGATCTGAATCTTGCTGATAACCAGTATTTTATAAAGTCTATCATGGCCTTCATGCCAATTTGCTCATTTCAGATTGAAAATTCTGCCCAAAATTTGGAAAAATAACCAAATTTATTATTGCCACTGGATCTATACTTTGAAGGTGGGATTTTCAAACCAGAAATATATAAATGCTTAGTAGGTGTTTTTGAACATCTATTCTTTTTTCTTTTTTCTAATTGAGAAATTTCACTAGGACATCATTTGTTATCCTTTTGTTTGAGGAATTGGGTATTATCTCTCAATGTTGTTCTTTTATTCATGTCGTTTCAATCATGTTGAAATAAAGAAAAATTTCAAATTCTGTTTGGAGTCAAGAACAACGTCTAAGGATCTCCTGCTTGGTTGATTTGGATCTCCTTCCATTTTTTCTGTATTTCGTTCTGGACTATTTTTTACAAGCTGTATCCTTGCTTGTGTACATTCTAACTTTTCTTACGGTTTATAACGTTAATTTCAAACTTTTATATATCTTAAGCAATTGGAATTGCTTTTTGTGGACAGGCGGACATTTGCCAGCTAGGCATGGATCAAAGGAAGGTTAATGTGCTTGCAAGAGAGTATTGTGATGACTTAAAAGGAAAAACAAACCGATCATTTTGTCCCATCGTATTGTTCTACATCAGTATCTATAATTTGGTTCTTTTTTCATTTTCATTTTCCTTTTATCTTAGTTGCTCTTGGTTTTCATGACCCGCAGATATGCTTCCCTGTCTCCAGCAAGGACAAGAGAAAATGTCCAAAAGTGATCCATCATCATCAATATTCATGGAAGATGAGGAGGTAGTCTATCTTTGACCTGGGGGATTAATATATGCGTTGTTGAGTTGTGTGCTTAATACTTTCTTATGATTCTTGCCACAGGCAGAAGTTAATGTGAAAATAAAGAAGGCATACTGCCCTCCTAAAATTGTTGAGGGGAACCCATGTTTGGAATATATTAAGTACATCATATTCTTGTGGTTTAATGAGTTCAAGGTAGAACGTAACGCGGACAATGGTGGTGACAAGTTAGTGGTTCAATACCTTCATTTATATTCCAGCATAAGAATGGACGGGCTTTAACTCACTTTATTTGTTTAACAAGCCGTTTGTAGTCTGTCATTATCCCGCTGTTTTAGAATGGCATTGCACTAATTTGTTTTTATTTCATTCAGGATTTTTAAAGATTTTGAGGAGCTTGTTTCTGACTATGAGAGTGGGCAGTTGCATCCTGGTGATTTGAAGCTCGCTCTTTCTAAAGCTTTAAACAAGATACTACAGGTAAGCATGTGTTTCCTTTTCCTTTTTACCCCTGCTGTTAATAACTAGGTAATGCTTGAAGAAAATGTTGCCCAGGAAGGGAAGGTAAAGCATGTCGTCAAGTTTTAGTTCTATATACCAAAAAGAATATTTGCTCGAAGTAATGGCTTGATGGACCTTACATAGTCATTTAAATTTGCAATTTTTTCCTTTTATTTTCTTATTTTGTTCTGAAGTTGTGTACTTAGATAAAGGTATGCTAACCCTTTAGTTCTTTAATTTCTTTTTGTGAATATTTTAGCGTTGTACAGAGCGAACATATTAATTTGAATGACTGAGTATTCAACTGTGTGCTGTGTCAGTCTGTGATAATGCTATTCCTTCTTTCCTGTTCTTCTAGCATAAGGTTGGTGAATTACTTGAGAATAATGGAGCGTGAGACAAATCCTTTTTGAGTTGTTGTCATTGTTGCTCTGTTTGAAAAGTGAATGTGTGATAAGGTGTTGTCATTAGGAAACATGATACCAATGAGGTTGTTGTGGCACTAATGAGGCTGTGGGCTAAAATGTGTTTTCTCATGTTGTGTTGATGCTGGTGATGCAACTTACATTCAAAGTCGGTCCAACACCTTATTTTGTTTTAACGGCTATGAATCCTTTATCTACAGCCGGTACGTGATCACTTCAACACTGATGCTAAGGCCAAGGATCTGCTCAAACAGGTTAAGGTATGGGTGCTTATGTTGTGATTCCCTGCTTTTCAGTTATGATATTTTAATGAACCTTTCGGTGCTTGATCGGCTGTGCCAATATTTTAAGTTGCCAGACCTCTTTCTTTATCTCTCACGGTGAATGAAACTCGACTTTTTAATATTTCATGTGATGCAGGGTTACCGTGTAACCAAGTGATCAAGGAAGATGATTCTTAACATCCGATCCTCCGAATTGATTAGAATTTGTGTTGTCACCTTCAAATGAAAACTTGACCCTGCATGTTACATACTTGTTATAGTCTTATAGATATATTATTCTCAGCAACCAGTTTGTTTTGTGTTTGAATTACTATTACCCTTTATTGCAAGACTGACTGCTGAACTTATATTATGATTTTTAAGACATAATATCAATAATATTGTCAAGGTTAGCAGTTTTTTTAAATGAAATTATCTTTATTTCAAATGAAATTTATTTAAATGAAAATTAAAAACTTTGTTGCAATTGAAGTATATAACTTTTTGATTAAGTAAAAGAGATTACATTTTCAAGGCATAGGTTGAGATTCGAACAAGATGAAACAACATAAATATCTTGATCACTCGACTGCATAGTATTTACCTTTTTTATTTTAATTTCGATCGAGTCAAGTAAAAAAATTTCGAGTTATCATCCTTAAACCAAACATGTTTTTCAAATTTAAAAAAATTAGAAATAAAAAATATTTTATAAAAATGAAAATAGAAAATAAATAAAAAATTCTAGAACCAAACAGACCATATAATATGAAAATCTTGAAAATAAAAAATTCATTTTTAAAGTTTTTCAAAAAAATATTATAATCCATTTTCAAAAATATATAAGAACAAAAAAGTAAAAATAGAAAAAATAACGATACTATATTTAAATAATTGATATTTTTCATATATTTATGGAAACTGTATGATTTATTTCGTGATACAATATATATATATATGTTAAATTTTGAAAAATAAAAAAGATTGTGACAAAATTTATAACAAAAAAATTTGTTGAAGTTTTATTCTTTTGAAACAAATACCTATAAATAAAAAAATCAGTACAGGTAAAAATTTAAAAAAGATGTACGTATATATTAAAAATTATGATATTTTAAAAATATGAGATTTTTTAAATTATTTTTTTTAAATTTAAAATATTTTTAAAACGAAACTGTTCGAGATTTCAATGAATTGAAGAAAGAGAAAGAAATCTACAATATAATAATAAATTTGAATAACCAACTACAATTAATTTATCGCTTAAACTCAAAATAAAACCGTTTTACTAATTCAACGGTATCAAACAAACAATTCAAAAATTAAATGTATCAAACAAAGCAAAAGAGCAATTAATCCACAATAGAACTTTTTGGGTAAACTACACTGATAATTTTTAAACTTTTAGTTCGCTATCTGTACTATTAGTACTATTAAAATACTACTTTAACATGTTAAAGCCTTACTTGAAGGTCCAAATTAACAATCGCCATAAATGTTGAATTTTGGATGAACATAGAGATTTTCGATCAATCTCAGTTACCTTTTCTAAAAAAAATTATTATTTTTAAATAAAACACTTATAGTCGATCCCACTTTCTCAAAATCTATTTTTTTTAAAAAGCATTTTCTTTTTAAAATATTTATTTGAAAAACATGTTTAGAATAAGACACAATATTTCAAATTTTTATGAATTCTAGTGTTTTTGGTCATTAACACTTTTTAAAAGTGCGTCAAACAGAGACGAGTTTCGTTCTATGCATATAAAATGAGAGTATTTTGTTTAATATAATATTTTGAGGATTAATTCGTTAAAAATGGAAAATATTTGGGTAAATTTACCCTTTCATTTGCTATTGTGTTATTATAGGAGTATTACTTTTGTTTGGGCTTCGTGCTTTCTGTTTCCGAGGAGAAACAATAGGCCACCGTGAAACAGAAAGAAGAAAAAGAAGTCAATCTGGCCGTAGGATTTCTCGTGATCAACGGCTCTGATTAGTCTTTTTCTCTTAGATCCATCCCCCTCCATCTTTCTAATCACCTCGTTCGGTGGTAAGTTCTCTCCGTCTCATCCAAAGCGCTTAATTTATCCCTAAAACTGTCGGCTTTTTCTGGATAGATCTATTTTCGTTGATCGGGTTGGTCGTGCTACTTGTTTATCATCATGCATCAACCAAACTTGTCTTTGATGTTTTCATGAGAGCAAGAGAAGTACGTTGCATTTTTTCTTTATTTTTCTCACTTTGTTCTTGGAGGAATGACGTCTGAACTCAGGCCTTTGTTTTTTTTATAGTAATTTTGAGCTTTGGGTTTTGATTTCCGTTATTGAAATTTGTTATTTCCAACGTCGTTCTAGATCTTGCATCCTGGTACTTATAAGAACGTATGTGCTGAAATTTTCTGTAGCTGCTTACTCGCTAACCTGATTAAAATTATTGAAAAAGATAACCAGATGAACTATTGGATTTTTAGTATTATTTTTTCTATTTTATTCTTGATTTTCCAGCTTGATTCGTTTCATAGAGTATCGTTAATCCTTTTTTAATCAACTTATGCATCTATTTATCCTGGATTTAAGTTCTAATTGCTTGTTACTTCAAATACGTAGCAGCTGTCTTTAATTGAGCAATATAACAATGGGAAAACTACGGTGATGGTAGAATAGCTCGGTTGCGTGTGCTTGGCTACCAAAACCTCGTATTAATTGCCTCAATCGATACACAATCTGTGTTCTGCTTCACAAGGCTGGTCCAAGTTTATGATGCCGATAAGACTAATGTGTGAATATATATTCCATGATTAACCTATTTGATTTAAAAACATTATTATTCTTATGTGAAGGGCTAGCCTTGATTCTTACCAATGGTCCTTTGTGGAAGTTAAAAACGGGTAAATAATATTTGCATGAATTTTCATATGTTTCTAGACAGACATGATATAGTGGAGAAGACTCATTTCAAGAGAAGGGGTGAAAGACCAAAGAGTTCATGGTAGATAGTAGAGACTATAAAATAGAACCTTTTTGATGATAGTCTTCATAGAGCATGGCATAGCATTATTATCCTTTTATTGGGTAGTATATAGTATGGAAAAGGTTTTCTTTCTTGTAGCTGTTGTGTTAGTTACTCCTATTTTAGGCTGCAAACAGATCTTTTTCTTTAAGTTCTAAAATCTGTTCAACAGGAGAACAAAAGTGAAGGAAGAAATTTAGTGACTGTTTCTCTTGCTGTAATGCGGATCCATTTCCATGCAAGGAAAAAGTGCTCGACATAGATTGATTTATATTCAAAAATTTTGTATTGTTTTTTGAATTGAAAATGAAATCTTAATTTACCCTCTCTGAAGTAGCCTGATTCAAAAGTTGAAATGAAGTGAACTTTGACTTTTGCTCACTGGAAAGTCATTTATTTTTGCTATTGTGATCAGTCTCAGCATTAAACAGAAATATTTAGTTCCTATACAATTCAATATATTCTTTACAAGTTTTCAGTTTAAGCAAAAGCTTGACTCGGCAATAAGTTACATGCACATTACTCTAGATCAAAAGTGTCAAAGCAACAACGAAGAACATTTCTCTAGCAGGTTTTGAATCTAATGAGCATAACATGCATTGTTTTCTTCATCATATCCGAAAGAACAAAGAAAAGGTTTTGAATATATTTTTATTAAATGCATGAGCTTGTAATAGAAGCAAGTTCAGTGAAACACCTCTTTTCTTCCTCAGTAAAAAATATTTCTAGTATAAGTTAATGGTGCTTAGAACATTTGATTAGCTCAGTAATGTATTCTATTCTTGTAATAGGCTGTTGAGATATTCAAATGCAGTCACCTCCTGAAAAAGCTTTTGTCATGTTGAAAACAGAAGCTACCGACTTGGCTGGGCCAAGTTTTACAAGTCACATGGATAGTACTTTCCCAGATGCTGCTTCTTCTGCTTCATCATCTGAAGATGATGACTCTCAGGTGACACAAAGTGAAGATGATCTATATAATGGGGATTCTTCTAAACAGTTAGTGCTCTATGATCCTGCTGTCAGTAGTAATGTTGGTTGTGTGCCTCCTGGGCCTATTCAGTGCCGACCTTCTGCAGGTCCAAGATTTTCTTCATCAAGACTAATGCCATCTGTTGGGGCTTTCACTGTCCAGTGTGCCCATTGTTTTAAATGGAGGCTTATACCAACAAAGGAAAAGTATGAAGAAATACGAGAGCATATTTTAGAAAATCCCTTTGTTTGTGAGACAGCTCGTGAATGGCGGCCTGATATCTCATGTGATAATCCAACGGATATATCTCAAGATGGCAGCCGGCTTTGGGCAATTGATAAACCAAACATAGCTCAGCCTCCTGCAGGCTGGCAAAGGCTTCTACGAATTAGAGGTGAAGGAAGTACCAAATTTGCAGACATGTAGGTGTATCTCTGTATTGAGGCAATCTTTAACCATTTGTCTATGAATTTTTAAGTCTGTTTTTTGCCTGTTGTTATTCTAGTTTTTTGATATTTTAATATCTTCAGTTCTTCACTATTTGCATGCATGTGTTTTTAACCTCCTAGGAGCATTCCTAAACTATTATGGGCTTTATTTCAACAGATTAATATTTGCTTGCTTAGGTTTCTCACATTATCATAAGCAGCCTTAAATCAGCATCAACTCTTATTTGCTCTTAAACTATAGCATTGCTTCTTTTCAATTTTTTCAAGCATTTCCATTTTTTTTCAATCAGGAGCTAAGGGTTATGGTTATGTAACCCCCCCCCGGAGTGTAAGCAGTGAATCTAAACATGATTTTAGAATGGTGCAGTTGTAATTTGCTTTTTCTTTGTATTTCAGTTACTATCAAGCACCAACAGGAAAGAGACTGCGGTCAATGGTGGAGGTGCAAAAGTACATAATGTTAACTTAGGCTCTTGATTTTTTTAATTTACTTTTTCCCCTTGTGTACAATTGACCTGGTTAAGTAGTCGGCAGTGACCATACCACCCATGCTTCTTCCAGACCCTGAATTTTCTGTTGATAATTCCTTATAACATTGTTTTTTGATTTACAGGTACTTGATTGAACATCCTGAGTATGCAACAGAAGGAATAAATTTGTCTCGATTTTCATTTCAGATTCCCAAGCCTTTACAGGATGACTATGTGAGAAAGCGCCCTGCCCGTCAGACAGCTTCACATGATAATGAAGGTATGATGATGACACTAATATGCTTTCTTTATGGACTGAAAAAGGATTGTTTGTGAATGAGTGTTTGAGTTATCTAAGACTTTATTCTATGTTGTATGAGTTTGATTGTAATTTGCATTTGGGTTATTTCGTATTAATTAGTATTTTTCTTGATTCCGTTGCTTCTATCTCTAACCTTCCACTAAATTTCTGCTATCTCTATTTTCCCCTCCTTGTTTGACATCAGTAACAGAAAGCAAAAATCTGTTTGCAACCCATTTAGAGAAAGCACAGCTTGGAAACTTTTTTATTTTATTTTATCAGAGCTGCTTGCATAGACTGGACTCCTGGAGCATCACTTTTGTTTTGGGAAATATTTTCTGGTGGGACTTTTTTTCATAAAGTCATAAATACTTCTACTCCATATTTTTTGTAACATGATGTGCGATGGTTTTGGTTGCTTCTGTACCCCCGGCCTTCCCATTTATATTTTGAAGATGGTTCTTCTACAGTATGTTTGTTTAGTAGAAATCTTATACTGTACTCTCCTGTTCTTTTGTTTGGATGATTGTACCGTGGTTCATGTTTTGCATTTCATGCTTTCTTTTCTTGACTCTCGATTGGATGCCTTAGTTTCCTTTGTGTCTTGGATTCTGTTTTTCATATACCCCTTTTTCTAACAAAATTGATAAACATGGTTGCAAGTTTGAAGAAATATTGATAAGGAGATTGTAAATGAGATTGTCCTCTGTTCCTTTTATCTGTTTTTCAAGACATGCATTAGCTTATTGATATTGTACCACATAATAATTTGGGACAGATGGAAGCATGTGGAATCATTTTCTGCATTCTGCAATGAGTTATGCTTTTGGCTAATTGAAGTCTTTTTTTTTTTTTGGTTTTCTTCTGCAGTGAATCCGCTAGCTTGGGCTGTTCCAGATGACACAAAGGTGCATCCAGGTCACCTAGCGCTTCCACCACCTAGTGCTGATGCCTTTGTTTCTGATTCACCTAATCGGCCTGCTAAGCAGGCTAGGAGAACCTCACCAGAATAGATGTACCTAAGCAAGCATGGTAGCAAAGTAGAAAAGGCCAGTGCGTTGAGAAATAGCAATTATGGTCAGTGAGACTTGGACCATATCGATTCTTTTTGTTATGACTTTGTTCCCTTCTTTTGGCTCTAGAACGGTAAGCAGAAGTTAAAAAGTTGGATGGTAGCTTTGTTTTCTTATGGAGTAATGGGAGATTGGGTGTTCCATGGAGAATGTTTGTCCGGAGATATGGTGGCCTAAATCAAAAATCATGACATTGTATTCGTATAAGATGCAAGAGGAACCTAGTCGTGCAAACTGCAAACTATACATGTATGAAGTGCATCATGATTCTTCTTTCATTTTTAGTTCACTAGACATAGGTTTGGTCCTGTTAAATGTGGATCTTTTTGGTTTTCTGTCGGCCTTTTCGTCATGTATCATATAGTATTTTCAAGGCTTCATTAAAAGTTTGGATTTTAGGGATAATTTACATTTTAGATTACTAGCATTCACTTTTATCTAACGAAAAAAAAATTACACTTAATATTTTTTTTACAAATCATCATTAAATAATTTTTTATTGATAATTTTGTAAAACATTTCTTTCAAAAGAAAAATAATTATAATTCCTTTATATCTTAACAATATGTAAGTTACTATTTATATATTAATTATTGATGTGGAAAATGTATCAATTTTAATTTTTCAATTAAGTTTATTCAACGGTGTTAATATACCTGATTTAATTTATAGAGTAACAGTTAATTAATATCCTTCGCACTCTTTCCATCTAATTGACATTTCTTTAGAAATAAATTAAAAATTAGAGCTTATTCTGATATAGATAACGTTTAAGTGCTTATCAGAATACAAATTAAAATATGGGTAATCTTCACTAGTGGTCCCTTTCGTTTAGGGTGTGTTTTATTTTGGTCACCAAAATTCAAAAAAGATTATTCTGGTCACTTACGTTTAGAATCGTTTTTATTTTGGTCCCTTGGCCGTTAGTCTCCGTTACTTAAAAATATTAATTTCTAATTTAACCCCCAAACTTTCAAAATTTTATTTTTCACCATCTTCCCCAAAAACAAAACCAACCTTTACCTGCAATATGAAATATAATCCATTTAGTTTTGCTATACTGTTGATCTTAGGTATTCAATATAGGTTGCCAACCAACATGCAAATGCACCAGCTTCAAACTCTAGAGAACAGAAAAAGAAAGCAACAATGAAACTGAAAAATAGACAATATATATTCAAGACTGGACTGAGAACATGCATAGATAACAACCACATGAATACATCAGAACTCAATTGAAAAGCACATCTAAAATGGCCAATGTTTAGAAATGCAAAGAGTAGTTTGGATTGCAGCTCGGTGACTACTTATATAGAGTGTAATAAGCATTTTTGAGAAGTTAAAGTCCCTTGCTTATGCTCTAGTTTAAAACTTTCACATGAGTGATTTTACCGTCAAGCCACTAACATCTAGCGAGTAGGACATACCTGGGTTATCAATCCATGGGGTCTTCCACTTTCCCTTGTAGTTGGGGTTCTTGATTTTCTGCAGAAGAGATGCAAATGTCAGAACTTTTGCAGAAATGTTACTTTCTATCTTATGCTAATCACTTGAAAGTATCTTGGGATTCCATGGCCCTTTGTATTTTGGGTTTGGGATTTTGGGTGGTCTCCAAATACCATCCTCTTCGTCATTCCAGTCATCAGGCTATAAAAAGAAAAAATTGGATGACAGTATTCTCTTGTCCGGTGAAGGTTTTAGTTTTATAATTTTTTGGAAGATGGTGAAAAATAAAATTTTAAAAGTTTGAAGGTTAAATTAGAAACTAATTTTTTTAAGTAACGGAGACTAACGGCCAATAGACCAAATAAAAACGATTCTAAACGTAAGTGACCAGAATAATCATTTTTAAATTTTAGTGACCAAAATAGAACACACCCTAAACGAAAGGGACCACTGGTAAAAATTACCCTTAAAATATTTAGAGTATTTTGATATAGATAGGAAAACTGTATATAACATACAACATATTATATAATACCAGTTTTAGAGTATTTTGATATAGATAGGAAAACTATATATAACATACAACATATTATATAAAACACTCGTAAATTTTCTTTATTTTTACGTTATTATAGTTTATCTTTGTCTCTTTTTTAATTTTTAATAAGAATAACTCTACTTTTGTGGCATGTATTCCTATGCCTTTTGACACCTATTTCTCTCTCTTTTGGTACATTTTTGTCTTTCCCTTTTATTATTTTCAGGGTTGAATTTGACATCGCCTCTATTGATCAAGATAACTCTCATTTGGTTATTATGCTGATCTATCCTGTTTGAACCTTTGGATTGAATTTGGATACATGATTTGTGTTCGTGGATGGTTTTGTCATGACGCTCGACTCTGACTTGCGGTTGTCGGTGGTTTTTTGGTAGTTGGATCTCCTTTTGTAGTTTGTTTACTGATGCAGTTAGATTTATTCGTATCTATCTTTTGTTCGAATATTTTAATTAGGTTTTTAACATTTTCTTTGTATGATCATGTATGATCTCAAGTGGCTAGTTGCTTACGTCAATAGTTCTAGTTATATGTTTAGTTTACATACTAGTTAAAAAATCTCACTATTTAATAAAAAAATTACTAAGTTTTCTTTTAAAGTTTCATATCTAGAGGTGGAATTTGTAAAATGTCTGAACTTTTGCTAAAAGATTAGCAATAAAGATAAATATTAAAATTACACATAAAATTTAGGTCAAATGTACAATAATATTGAAATATTTTAGACTATACATTGATTATCTAGAGAAATAACCCGAAAGCTCATTTCTATGAAAAAGAATGTATACATATTAAAAAGGACTTAGTCAGTATCTTAATAATTAATTTAAGGGATTTAAATTTTTAAAAAAAAAAGTGATTTAGACGTAGTATGGGTACATACAGCATGTATATATACAGAGAGTAATAGGGAAGAAACTGCAGGTGCAGGCTATATATATATATAATATTAGTCCTAAGGAAATCTAGTGATGAGAAAAACAAAATTAAAATGCTTTGAACTAAAAGAGATCATTTCTTGGCATCCTCCTCGGAATTAAGCACCATCTTTGTGCTTTAGTTCTTCGATTCTCCCAACAGCATCTTTGAAATCTAATCTCTTGTCCACATCTTCTTCACAGCAACTCAATCCTATCTTCAACAGTTGTTGCATCAACGCCCGATCACCGTCTTTTATTATTCCCATCTCTTTGTCGAACACCTCCGTTTCTTGATCACCAACTACGGTCTTCACCCAATTCGCCATATCCTCCTGATCATCACTCTCCTTACCCTTCAAGTTTGTAGGGAACACTCCCGTTAGGATCTCTAAAATCAGTATCCCGAGGGCCCATACGTCGCTCTTTCTTGAAATTTTTCCTTGTTGCACGTATTCCGGTGACTTGTAAGCCACCATCAGCTTCTTGGCACTTTCTTGGTTGATTATGGGGATCATACCGTAATCTGTGAGGAGGGGTTCCAAGGACTCGTTGAGGAGAACATTTGAGGATTTGAGGTGACCATGGGGTACAATCAAACTAGGTAACTCCTTGTGCAGGTATGCCAGCCCCTTGGCTACTCCTTTCACAATCCTGAGTCGAGTTGACCAATCTAGCGCAGGCTGTCCCAAGGATTTATGACCTGAAAAAGGAAGCAATGCTCATTTGCTTTTTAATCCATATCTCTAATTTAGACAAGGATGAAGGAACAAACAAACCAACCGTGGAGATGAACCGCCAAGCTCCCGTTTTTAACGAAGTCGGAGACAAGGAGCTTCTCCTCCTTCCTGTAGTAATAGGCGACGAGAGGAAGCAAGTTTGCATGCGTCAGTCTCCCTATCCTCCTCATATGCTCAAGGAACTCTTCTTTACCTGCGTTGTTCATCTGTTTATACCTCTTCACCACCACCACTGGCCCAACTGATAGAGCCGCCTTAAATGATGACCCAAACGATCCACTTCCCAGTACCTCAGCCGACGCTTTTAGCAAGTCTGGCAAATCAAACTTCTCTCTATCATCCCTCACGAAAGTAAGTTTAACAGTCGCCTCTGGGGCCTTCTTTCCATTCCTTGAGCTGCCTGCGGACCCTTGTTCTTCTTCCTTGTCGTACCCTTTTGCTCGCACTTTTGCTGGTGGAGCTTCCACTGATGATGGAGATGCTGCTTCCTGCTCTCTTGATCGTTTCATCATGATCACTGCAAATATGATCACTACTATCAACACTACAATTACAACGAGGATCACAATTAACCAAATTGGGGGCTTCTTCGAGCCGGAGCCGGAGCCGGAGCTATTGCTAGAGCTGGACCCATCGTTGGAAGCAGCAGGGGTAGACTCACACGCCTTCACTTGTCCTCCACAAACAGCTTTATTGCCTGCAATAATCACGGAACTAACACTTGTTCATTTCTAGCTACTTAATTAGATTAATAAAATGTAAAATAAATAAATTATATACACAACAAAAAATGATGAATCATGAGTGATCAGTCACCTTCAAACATCTTTTTGTCAATGTTACTAAGGCTTGGTGGTATAGGACCCTCCAATTGATTATTTGAGAGGTCCAGCGTGTGCAGAGGGTGTTTAAAGTCGGGTATAGTACCGTTAAAACGATTACGGTCAAGTTTAAGCTCCGTGAGCTTGGGCAAGGTGGCCAGCGAGGCAGGGATTGGACCCGTAAATTGATTTTGTGAGAGATGCAATTTCTTGATCTGAATCAAACTATCAAAGGCATTGGGAGGAATTTCTCCAGAAAATTTGTTGTTGGATAAATAAGCGGATCTCAATTCGGGGAGTTTGTTCAACTGGGGAATGGGACCATTGAAATTGTTGTTCATAACGCTGATGGTGGTGAATTCGGGCACGGCTTTTAAGGAATCGACGTCAATGGTGCCGGAGAGTCCCATACTCTCTAGCTTGAGACCCCAAATGGCGCCCTTGTTGCAAAGGACGCCGATCCAGTTGGCAGTTTGGCCAGTGCATGGAGGATTGGGATTGTTGTCCCAGCTTTGCAAAGCATCGGCATTTTCTAACGAGGATTTGAATTTGACGAGGGCATCGGACTCGGGAGATTCGTATGCATGAGTATGAGAATGAAAAACAAAAAGTAAGGAGAAGAGGAGTAGAAGGTGAAAGGGCATGGCCATAGGCATTGCGTCAATGACGATGGGGGGAACACGCACCGATGTGCGCGCCCTTCACCAGGGGAGCAGCAATTCGGGTGCGGAATATTAGAAAATTGGAGTGCATGGGAGGGGGGGAAAGAGAGAGAAAGGGAGATGGTGCTGGAATATGGATGCCCTGGAATTATGGAACACATTCATTTTACGTTGCTAAGAATAGCTTCTGTTGTTTGTTTAGGAAACTTCCGTTGACTGCGTCTTCGTCTTCCTCTGCCACCACAAATTTAATCCCACACTAACCACTGCATTTCCTTCCATCCATCATCTTTTCTTAATTAAACATTTCCTCTATTTCTATTTCATCACGTGCCTTTTCATTTCCAACTCATGCATGTTTGTTTTTCTTCTGTCTCAACTCCGAATCACGTTCCTATGTAATAACAAAATTACTATATTTTAACCAAACTGCATTGTTGTCGTAGCCTCACCTAATTTAATCTTACATGTTCGTTTGAAAGATGTTCTAATGTGGGGGTGTTTACGCGCCAGTCTCATATATAGTTTTCTTCATTTTGCTTTTCCTTATTTTATTTTTAGAAATTATAAAAAAAAAGACAAAATGGTAAAGTAAACACATAATTTGAACATTTTCCTATAATCATTGATATAAGAAATTAATCACTTGAGATTATATAAGGACTATACAATGAAAAAGTTAAAAACTCAATCAAAATATTCGAATAAAAGATAGATACAAACAATCTGGCTATGTCAGCAATCGAACCACAAAAGGATCAAACTACTGAAAGATCATGACAACCATAAATCATAGTGAGTATCGTGAGAAAATTATCCACGAATGCAAATCGCGTATTCAAATCTAATCTGAGAGTCCAAAGCAGTGGGAACATACAGGATAACCATATAAACGTCATATTGATCAATCGAGACGACGTTAAGAAAAATAAAATTAAAAAGAACGGTCAGACGACTGTCAATAAAGACAGAAACCGTGTCAAAAGGTAGAAGAAAACATGTTATAAAGGTAAAGTTATTCTTATTAAAAACTAGAGAGAAAAAAAATAAAGATATAATATAATAACATAAAATAAAAAGAAAGATTATCAGGGATAAACAATTAACACTGAGGTTGGTTCCATCGTCTTCAAAACAAAATGAAAAGGAAGTTGCGGCTAAGGAGAAAAACCTTATAAGACTTGTCGTGATATATTAAATGATCTAGTTTTATGGTTCAAATAAATAGTTACGATTTTTTCCTAATTTATACCTACTTTTATATATATAATTTATTTAGGGGTGACAACGGGTTAGGGATGATTTTTCATTCCTCACTTCGCCCCTCAACACTTGTGGGTAAGGTTTTAGGAAATTCTCATTTCAAGAATTTTTTTCATCCCCAAATTTATTTCTTGTGGACCCCGACGGGTTTCGCTAGCTGAATTATCATCCAAAAAAATATTAAAATATTAAAAGATATCAATATTAAATTTCTAAAATTACAAACATAAATGAGTATTTAGTTTTGTCAACAACAAATAAATTATTTGAAAACTATAAGTGATGATGCTCTTGTATATTTGTTTTAATTCTTCTTGTCACCAACCTATAATGTGAAAAGTAAATATCATAGGTATCAATTAATACAAAAAGTAACTATCATAAAGCAAGTCAAGATAATGAGACCAACCTTGAAGTAATAAAGTTGTCACTAACAAGAAACAATCATTATACTAATAAAAAAATAAAGAAAAAAGAGACACACGATTTACTTGAGAAAAAGCAGAAAAAGAGAGAAATCGAAGAAAAAAAATACGCGCCTGTGAATTTTGAGAATGACTAAGTTAGGTTTGAGATAAAATTAAAATGATAATAATATAATTATAGTTTTTAAAAAAAATTAACATATAGGTTTTTTTCATTAACACATATATTAGGGGGTAGAAAAGTAAATGAGTATATATTTTTAAAAAATGTAAAATATTGAGGATCCTTGCAACTATTTTTAAGTATTCCTACATTGATTTATATGAGTACGGTTTGGTTAAAATATAGAACTCATCGTCCTCATCCCCATTTGAGATTCGGTGATAAAATTTTTCTCGTCTCCGTCCTCGTGAGTGAAGATTCAGTTATTCCTCATCTTCGTCGATTTGGATCCTTATAATTTTCGGTTATTCTCTAACCGTTTACCACCTCTGAATTTATTGTTTTTTATATTTTTTAAAATTAAAATTTGAATTTTGTTTGTGTCACATATTTTCAGTGATAGAGCCATGAATTAAGATCACGAGACAAAGTATAATTAACAATAAAATAAGAGGATGGTGAAGTCTTGACATTAATTTCTAAATGTATACAAACTATATTATATTTGTTATTAAAACAATTTGGGGCACAATCCCAAGGATCTATGTAGATCCGTCCATGCACATTTTGATACTTGACATTAATTTATGATACATATATCGATAATGATGGTGAAGTCTTGAGTATTAAAATGTGATAAAAGCCAAATTAAGCTATCAATTTATACCAAAAAATATATAGATACCAACTTGAATTCTAGACACAACAAAAAAAAAACACAAATACAAGTTTCAACCATGAAGTCAAATTTATGTATCAAATAGTATTTTTACTCTTGTGAATTTGATGATTATATTGGTTTTGAGTTGGCTCATATCAATTCAAGTTTTAATTTTTTTGGATTATCTTAGATACAAATATGTCGTTCTGTTCAATTTTCTTGGTCTTTTCAGAGTCGGCACACGCAGCATGCATTATTGGTGCTCAAACTCGAGTTTTTAGACAATTATGAACATCTACCTTTGCCACCAGGACACAAGAGGATGAGCAAGATTGTTGATTTTTTATGATTATATAAAATATGAACAAATTTGGATATGAATTGAATTTGTAATCATAAAAACCGATCATGTTGAGTAGTTTGGACGATTCATGATGTCCGTGTAGAGATTGAAATTTCAGAAAGTTATTGTTGAATCATATAAGGAGAACATTGTTCACGTTATCTATGGTAAGTCTGGCTGCTTATGGGGTGATGCAATAGTGTATACGATCAAGTCCATGTTGCAGCAAGTGCGGATCTACCGTATAGGCGTATAGCCATAGTTGCTAACGAGGTTGCAAACTGTTTGGTGTCGAAGGTTGCTAACGAGGTTGCAAACTGTTTGGTGTCGAAGGTTGCAAACGTGTATGACTTTTAATTTATTTAGAATCTTTCATCATAGAAATTTAAAGAAACATGAAGCAATCATTCCTGAAACTGAAAATAAAATCCAGCATGAAGTATGGAGTGACACGTGTTTCCATTTGGTCCGGTAGAAAATTAAGGAGTCCAATCCATATCTCGTTTCTGACCAATCATATCTGTGATACCAATACCATAGCGTCGCTTAGAAGTAAAAAAGTATTAGGCTATTAGCAGCACAAATCTGGGTGTTTGAATCTAATCGAATCCACCATGGCTTTGGCTCCCACCACTTATCCCCATCTCTGCTCAAGCCCACGGCCACCATCACCGAGAGCCACTCAACCTCTCTTCTCCCCGAGTAAGCATGTTGGGGTTGGATTCAGCAACAAGTGCTGGCCTGTGGCTGTGTGCAGTGGGATGGCCAAGGAGCTAAAGCCCTGGGTTTTGGTGGTCAAAGCATCGGAGGGTGAATCCCAAACCACAAACCAGGAAGAGCAGTACGAGGAGTATGAGGTGGAGATCGAGCAACCTTATGGCCTCAAATTCAGGAAAGGCAGAGACGGTGGCACTTACATTGATGCTATTCTGCCTGGTGGAGTGGCTGACAAGGCTGGGGTTTTCACCGTCGGGGACAAAGTCATTGCCACCAGGTTTTCTACATTTCTTTCCTTTTGACCTCTTACTAGTGCAACTTGTTGTTGATTATTCGATTATACCAATACCCTAATTCCTACGTACTAGTATGCTGCTGAGCAAGCTGTGCTTAGCCTTGGATTAATTGTCACATTCAATCATTTTTATCAGATTCCATTCTCCATGGGTCAAAAATTGTCAGTGGAGTGGTTAATTTTCCAGCTCCCATTAAAATTACAAGGTGACTTATGAACTCTTGATGGGAATGCAGTGCGGTGTTTGGAACAGAAATATGGCCTGCCGCCGAATATGGGAGGACAATGTACACCATCCGCCAGAGGATTGGTCCGTTGCTTATGAAAATGCAGAAGAGATATGGTAATTATTTTTCCCCCATCCAGGCTTTATGATATTTGAAGTCTGATTGTATATACTCACAAGTAAGTTTTGTTGGCAATCTGAAGAATATTTACATGCTTTCCAGGGCAAGTTGATGAAGGAGGCGAGTTAACAGAGAAGGAGATCATTAGAGCTGAGAGGAACTCAGGAGTAATTAGTAACAGAGTGAGGGAGATCCAAGTGAGTAGTTTATTCCTATTAGCTCAACTTTATAGTATTAAGTAAGAAAATGTTGTGTATTATAACGCCTCTTTAATCTCAGTTGCAAAACTTTATAAGGAAAAGGGAACAAAAAGAAGGCAGAGAAAGGGATCTCCGTGAAGGTTTGCAACTATACAGGTAATATCACAACTTTACTTTTTTTCGTTTGCTCTCTTCCGCTTAGTTTCTATCCAACTCATATTTTCTTCCTTTTCCATTTTATGGGGAAGGAGTGGCGAATATGAGCAAGCGCTGGAGAAATTCGAGTCTGTACTGGGATCAAAGCCAGAGCCTGATGAAGCAGCCGTAGCAAGTTACAATGTTGCTTGCTGTTATTCAAAGCTTAATCAGGTAGTTGATAATCTTTGCATCTTTTATTTATCCTGATTATGTTGGGCATTGGAATGGAATATAACCATCAAATGCCAATTTTAACGACTTATTTTCTAAACATGATAAGTTTAAGTTTAGAGTTTTTTACAGATTAAGTCTGTGATTAAAGGCATTGGAATTGTTTACAGATTAAGTCTGTGATTAAAGGCATTGGAATTGTTTACAGATTAAGTCTGTGATTAAAGGCATTGGAATTGTTTACAGATTAAGTCTGTGATTAAAGGCATTGGAATTGTTTACAGATTAAGTCTGTGATTAAAGGCATTGGAATTGTTTACAGATTCAAGCTGGTCTGTCAGCACTTGAAGATGCGTTGCAGGCAGGATTTGAAGACTTTAAGGTGATATAATCAATTGCTTTGCAATTTGCCCTACTATTATCTCACCCCAACTGCTACTTTTGTGTTAACAGAGAATCCGGACAGATCCTGACCTGGCCAATTTAAAAAATTCAGAGCAGTTTGAGCCTCTTCTTAAAAGGTTTGATGAGTCATTTATCAATGAGAATGCCATCAATGCCATTAAATCTTTATTTGGCATCTTCAACCCGAAATAAACAGCAGGATGGATGTTGGCCTTATATACTCTTTTCTCACGTCATTGTTTTATTTTCGGGCTATATCTTTGTCCATTTTGTTATACAAAAATGTTCTCAGCCAAAACATTAACTTCTTCTGCCTTTCTCATGTTTTTTTTTTTTTTTATGTTTCCTTCTAGAGAGAGGTTCATATATAGTATATGATGTTACTAAAGGTACATCTGCTGCACTGACCACAATTACATACGTATTTGCTTTCTTTCAAGTGTCCTAGAACAACGACAAATTATATGATACACCCTTACTACCACATAAACAATGGATCTTAACTGAATAATTAATTTATTTCATATTTTTTCTTTCTTTCTTTCATGTCATCATTCCACATAAGCAAATTGACCAGGTCACATACTAATTTTTCTTTTACCCTAACAACTATCAAACATAATCCACATAAACATATATGGAACTTATTTGAATGTGTCTTTTTAAATGAATTAGTTTGTCTTGTTTTAAAATTGTTTTTTGTACAACTTTTGTTTACCGATACTGTAGTTTTACGCGAACCATTTTGAATGTTTACTTATTTTATTTTAGGTAAAGTACACAGACGGTCACTAAACTTTAGTAAAAAATAAAATGATAATTAAATTTTTAAAATTTACAAAATGACAATTAAATTTAATGTTTTCTAACTCGACTCGATCGAACGCTCACCTCTATCTTAAGATATGACGCGTCAACTCGAATAATTCGAAATATTCAAATATTTTAAATTATTTTTTCTTTTAAATTGAATATTTTTTAAAATAGAATATTTAATATTTTTATATTTAAATCACATCGACTATTTAATAACAACTTTAAATATTCGATTTAACTTAAAAATATTTTATATAAAAGAAAAAATTATTTAAAATATTTGAATATTTAATTAAATTTTTATAGGAACTCGAAAACTCGACTTAAATCGAAAAAAATTCAAATAAAGTTTGAGTTGTAAAATATGACGTGTCAACTCGAATAACTCAAAATTATTTGATTCGACTCGATCGAACGCTCACCTCTATCTTAAGATATGACGCGTCAACTCGAATAAGTTGAAATATTCAAATATTTTAAATATTTTTCTTTTAAATCGAATATTTTTAAAATAGAATATTTAATATTTTCATATTTAATTCACATCAATTATTTAATAATAACTTTAAATATTTGATTTAATTGAAAAATATTATATTTAAAAGAAAAAAATATTTAAAATATTCGAATATTTAATTAAATTTTTATAAGAACTCGAAAACTCGACTCGGCTTGACTCGACCCAAATCGAAAAAAATGTCAAATAAAGTTTGAGTTGTAAAATATGATGCGTCAACTCGAATAACTAGAAAATTTCTAACTCGATTCGATCGAACGCTCACCTCTATCTTAAGATATGACGCTTCAACTCGAATAATTCGAAATATTCGAATATTTTAAATCATTTTTTTCTTTTAATTTGAATATTTTTTATAATAGAATATTTAATATATTCATGTTTAAATCACATTGATTATTTATTAACAACTTTAAATATTCGATTTAATTTAAAAATATTTTATTTAAAAGAAAAAACGATTTAAAATATTCGAATATTTACTTAAATTTTTATAAGAACTCGAAAACTCGACTCAGCTTGACTCGACTTGAATCGAAAAAAATTTAAATAAAGTTTGAGTTGTAAAATATAAAGCGTCAACTCAAATAACTCGAAATTTTTTTACTCGAGTCGATCGAATGTTCACCTCTATCTTAAGATAAGACACGTCAACTCGAATAACTTAAAATATTCGAATATTTAGAATCATTTTTTTCTTTTAAATCGAATATTTTTAAAACAGAATATTTAATATTTTCATATTTAAATCGCACCGAATATTTAATAATTGCATTAAATATTCAATTTAATTTAAATATATTCGATTTAAAAGAAAAAATGATTTAAAATATTCAAATATTTAATTAAATTTTTATAGGAACTAGAAAACTTGATTCGGCTTGACTCGACTCAAATCTAAAAAATTCAAATAAAGTTTGAGTTGTAAAATATGACGCGTCAACTCGAATAACTCAATTTTTTTTACTCGGCTCGATCGAACACTCATATCTATCTTAAAATATGACGCGTCAACTCGAATAACTCGAAATATTCTAATATTTGAAATCATTTTTTCTTTAAAATCACATCTAATATTTAATAGCTACCTTAAATATTCGATTTAATTTAAAAATATTCGTTTTACAAGGAAAAAAATGATTTAAAATATTCAAATATTTAAAGTAGTTATTAAACATTCGAATATTTAAAAGAAAAATATTTAAAGTAGTTATTCAATATTCGAATATTTTAAATCAATTTTTTTCTTTTAAATCTAATATTTTTAAATTAAATTGAATATTTAAAGTAGTTATTAAATATTCAATGTGATTTAAATATGAAAATATTAAATATTCTATTTTAAAAATATTCGATTTTAAAAAATGATTTAAAATATTTGAGTATTTCGAGTTATTCGAGTTGACGCGTCATATTTTACAACTCAAACTTTATTTGAAATTTTTTCGATCAAGTCGAGTTTCCGAGTTCCTATAAAAATTTAATTGTAATTATTTATCATGTTATCATACTTTATAATTTTGCTTTAAGGACCAAATTGAAAAAATGCATAAATAACGAGGGCTAAGTTTGGTGAATTGTTTCGAAATAGGATTAAATTGATTGAATGTATAAATATGAAGGACTAAATATGTTATTATACCAAATTTTATAACAGACACTTAACGAGATTTATCGTCTAGTTACCATTTTGTTATAAAACATAAAGTTTAATTGTCATTTTGTGATTTTTAAAAGTTTGTTTAGCATTTTATTTTCTTTTACCAAAGTTTTGTGACCGTCTGTGTACTTTACCCTTTTTTTTGAAATATCTACCTTTTTAATTTCGGTTAACTATTGGGATGGAAACATATGTTTCCCTCCTGTACAGAGATAGTCACCGATTTTCAAAAACGACCAGTAAGGTCACTTAACGTTTTCGATCTGTAAATTTTTTATCACTAAGATATTAGTTTTAAAAAGATGTTTTTAAAAAGAAAAAAATCACTTTAATAATTTAACCGAAATAAAACAATGTTCAATATATAGACTAACTAATGACGTTAGAAAAATAAATGATCAACTTAAAGTACATGGACTAAATCTCAAATTTGAGCATGGTAGAGGGTACAAAATAATAATTTGAACCACTTTTTTCATATTTTAGAAACAACAAAATTAGGAGAAGTAGTTGCATTTGGGTCCTAGTTCTAATGCAACCACTTTGGAAACTGTTGATTTGTCTCCTTCTCAGCCGGAAGAAGTGAAGATAATAGAATCCAAGGCGGTTATGGCAGCTATTGATGATGTTGTCGCTTCTACTGCTTGTTGCGGTTGTTCGACACTAGAAAAGCTTAAAACTATCTGTTGAGGTTCTTGCTGAACTGCAAAACATGTGAAGGCGATTTTTAAATATGAAGGTAGATGGAGAATAATATGAAAAATAGTGGAAGAGAGAAGAAATAAAAAAATTATAAATATGAAAAGGACTATTTTAGTGAAGTAATAGTTTAAGGACTATCTAGGTAACTTATCTCTTTTTATTGTGCTAGATCAGTCTCCCGCTTAAGTTTAACGACATCAAACATCTTAGTGATAAAAAATTTACAGATCGAAAACGTAAGTGACCTTACTGGTCGTTTTTGAAAATCGGTATCTAATTCTGTACTGAAGGAAAACATAAATAACCATCCCAATAATTAACACTTTAAACATTTGAGTATGAAAGATAACAGATTATTTCTATTAAAAAAACTAACTATAACTTTGATTGCAATTTGCAAAGCTTTTAAATTTTAGGAGAAAATATATATTTAGTATCCCATTTGTGCCATTGTTACTGTTTTAGTATTCTAACTAATTTTTTTGGTAAATTGATATTTAATGTTACGTTTTTGTTTTATTTTGGTATCCCGAATGTTAAAATTTAACGACGAAACTCATTTTTAATTGGGACAATAGTAATTTTAATTTCAAAACTTATGCATTTCTATCAATTTAGTCTAAACTTTATTAATTTAATCATCATTTAAAATATTTAAATTAAAATAACAATTTTCCCCTTTTTACTTTCTTCTTCCCAAAAACCCTAACCAAAAGTTAAATATTTTCAAAACCCAACACAAATCCCACTGTATGCAACTAGCGACGCAAGTTCATGTCTATTCCACCACAGTCGAGTCTCGACTACTCCCAACTGCTCTATCGTCACATTACAACTTTAATTTTCTTTCTATCTTGGAATAGAATCATGAAATGAATTAAATAATTCTTGGGTTTGAGAGAAATAAAGAGTGGACAAGACTTATGAAAATTTTTGAGAGATGATAAATAACAAAAAGTAAAACAAAAAACCTTATATTATATTAAAGAGAAAAAGAAAAAAGAAAATAGATGAAAAAGAAAAAAATGAGTCATCTTTGATCAATATAAAGAAAAACAAAATGGATAAATTATAATTTTACCGCAAAAATTAATATAATATTTAAATAGATTTTAGATTAAATTGACAAAATATAAAAGTATTTTCGATTAAAACTACGATTATACTAAGCCACATTGTTATTTTTGTTAATTATTATAGACGATCGGCTATTAAAATTGAACAAAAACATAACATTAAATATTACTTTGCCAAAAATAATTAATTAAAGTACCAAAACAATAACGATATACTAAATATATATTTTTCTCAAAATATTAATCAGAACTACACAAATATTTCTAAACAATACAACTAAATCAATCAATTAAATTAAAAAATAATTTGCACAGATTGTGTCGCTAATCAATTAAATACGCCGAACGAAATTTTGTCGCTAACTCGTATCAGTCGTATGAATCGACGAACAAGTTTGCTTTGCAATTATTATCAATAAGTAGTAGGTCAAGCTCTCTTCCACTACTTTTTCAACCATTACCGTACAAATATAATAAACAACCCCTTATATTATTTTTATATAATAAACAAGCAAATACGAGTTGCGAAATTCATTACTGAAATAGTGTATTAGAAAGTTGTTATGACCCTAAACCTCCATGCCAAGTCAACAACAACATATGTCAAGGAACAATACACGTGTGGAGGGCTTGGTGGTTACAATAATTGTTATTAGAAAGAAACTAGAAGTTGGAGAAAAGTTGTAAAAATTTGAAAATTATTCCTTTTTTTGTGTTTTTATTTCTCTTTTTCATTCTCCTCTTTTCTTTTATTGTAATTTCTTGTTCTTTAATAAAATTCACCTTGAGCATTTGAATTCAAAACTGTTATTACTTGCGTTCATAATCCAGTACTTTTAGTGATGGATAGTAATAATGTTATAATAATTAATAACATGAACTAGAAAATGGAGGAAAGTTATAAAAATTGTTATCTTTTCTCAGCGTCTTTATTTCTCTATTTCATTCTCCTCTTTTCTTTTATTATAATTTCTTGTTCTTTAATGAAATTACCATGAGCATTTGAATTCAAGACTGTTATTACTTGTGTTCATAATAAAAGTACTGGAAAAAAATATCGGTGTTTATCTTGGCCCTAATATTATTTTTATTTTAAGAGTTGAGTTATAGATATAATTCTTGCTTTACGCAAGACTGCTAATCCTATCCTCGTGATTCAAGGGTTGGTGCATTGGCAATAAAACGGAGTGTTGTCTTATTCACACGTCAATTCTCTCAAGTTTGCAGTTTTATCTGGGATTTTTTCTAGTAATTCACGGTCGCTTTGATGGCGTCCAATATCTGCAAACATGTAAAACACCATTGACATGTTAGCAAAGATGATTCACCAGTACATTTGGAAATTGAAGTGAGTACGAGAAATGACCTTGTTCTTGGTTGGCATATAGAAGGGTTCAAAAACAAGAGGGAATGGAGTGTCCAGGCCACACACTCTTGCTACCGGAGCTTCTAACTACATCAACACCAACAAATCCATTTTCATTATTTACAATATGAAAATATCTGCCTCTCCAGAACAGTCCATTTTTATCCCTACATTTCCACTGCTAATGCCGGATGTCATCCTAACCCAAAGCACAGTAATCATTATTTTCATTGCCAACTATACCACCAGCTCATCATGTCTTCTTTAATTGAAGAACTCACATCCCAAACTATTTCCTTGAACAGCCAATTATGGTATTATTGTTGATAGAAAAGCAAAATTATAATTGCTGGTCCAATGTCAGTACTCAGCAGCACACGTGGGCAGCAGATAGTTTAGGCTGGTACTTGGCACCAAAATGTGTTTGCTAACACGATATAATCAAACAAGCAACCATATTATGTCCTAAAGAAATTTGTTTCTCCATTAAAAACCTAATGCCTAATATCTAAGTACATGTAGATTAGGCTACTACAAGTATTTTATATGGATTGGAAAACCTCATGTTGTCATCCTAGGCCAGATAAATCATTTTTGTTTTTCCACAGCTATCTTGCCAACAGGTCCTTATAGATTATAGCAGTTTGGAGTCAGTTCCATACTCTACTCCAGTTCCATTCCAGAAAAGATAGTCTCAAGCTACTTCTAGTCAATTCTATTCCATTTCATGCACTCCTGTCACCAGAAAGATAAGTGGGCATGCTGTACCTCTTCTTGCTTCTTCCTTGTTTTTTCAACTATTACTATTAATGGTTATGGGGTGGGGGTTTGGAAGGACGTCAGTGGTGGCAAGCGTGTATGGGAATTAGAGGTACAAAAATACAATTGTATGTGCCTATGAAAGTCATCATATACCATCTTTTAAAAAATATATAATAGTTGAATGAATTCACTGTAATAATCCATTAACAGAAGAAAGCAAACGACATCACTTACCCTTAAGAAGCAACGCTCAACAATGGAAGCAGAGATCTCTGCACCAAATCCTCCTGTAACTGGAGCTTCATGACTAATCTATGCAGATGAAAAGGACTTATTAACCACCAGCCATTTTGAAGGGGAAGTATTCATACTTACTAAAGAGCTATTATTCTTACAAGAACTCTTCCAGTTTTTCTGACCGAGGCTTCAACTGTTTCTTTGTCCCAGGGAATTAGAGTTTTCAGATCTATAAGTTCACAAAAAATTCCATCCTGCAACCCGTCATAGTAAAACGAATTTAAATGTTTGCATCGTGAAAATTCTTAAAACTATCCAGAACATATAAACATATAAAATCAGCACCTCTTATTGTGGATCACATAATGGCCATTGATCTACAGAACTGAGAATTAGAATTACTAACCCTTTCTGCTTCAATACAGGCCTGCTCCATGATAGAGAGTTGCGCTCCCCACCCTACTAGGGTGATATCACTGCCTTGCCGAATCACCTATATGTTGAATTCGAAATTTTAAAACAAGTTCATGATTTTCAATTGAGACAGAAACTAGCAGTTACCTCTGCCTCGGATAGAGGCAACATATAATCATGCTCTGGCACTTCTTCCACGGCCAAACGGTAAAGCCACTGAACTTCCAGGGCACGTTAACAGTTTAGTAAAGATATCATCAATAACAAATTCAGTACAAATGCAACTTTCAAATTGAGATACGTTTAGCAACTACCTTTGGTTCAAAAAAGACAACAGGGTTTGGATCACGAATGCATGACAACAATAATCCTTTTGCTTGACGTGGGCTGCGAGGAATAACCACCTATAGCAGAAGCACATTTTAGAGGGACAAAGCTTTACAAATTTCAATAAGATAAATCACTTGGCAAGGATTGTTCATGAACCAGAAAAGTACCAAATGTTTCGAAAACCTTGTGTAAATATATTGAACAAAACATCCCAACAGGGGTCAAGTTACATAAGAAGTATATTGACCAACATATAAGGACAACAAAAGGACAATATCCAAGTTCAAAGTGCTACCAGTTCTAGGAAAAAAGCAGATTGAAATGCTCAGTTCTTCTGTGACTAAATTAACAAATATTCAAAAGAAACACATCCTTTTGACCTGATAGAGAACAGCGTTTGCAAAATGCAATAGTATATTTCAAGGAAAGGGGAAAGAAGTGTAAATGCTAAAAGAATGGAAAGTTTAAATTAGAAGGAAATACTATAAGCTGGTGTGTTCTTGTTGCTAATTCATTCGCAACTTGGGCACCATGTGCCTGTATGATTTAATGATGGGAAATGTTGGAAAGATACAAAATCAAGCTATTTATACGGTTTCTCTATGCATACAAATACTAATGGACTACTGCACTTGAAATAGAAGGACAGCGTCAGAGAATAAGAAATGAAAGACAAACAAGCTCAGGAAGTGAAAATATACTTTAATACCAGGAACATGGCAAAAGAAAGCTTCAGGTGATTGAGAGTGGTAATGTCCACCATGGCCCACAGCGCCATAAGGGGCTCTTATTGTCAAACCTGGAAATTTGTTTGAAATTTCATCAAGCAAAAGAAATAAAAGGGGCTGGTTGCGGGAATCAGAAAGAATGGCTATCCAATTAGAACCAATGAGCAAAGATACATTACCTCCACAATTGAATTGGTTGCCACTCCTATATCTAAACTTGGAGGCTTCATTCACAATCTACAAGAATAGATGATGTTTAACCATAAAAAATGTATAGAGAGGGAATTGAATGGCAAAGAAGTAGAGCAGATGCTTGCCTGATCAAAAGCAGGGTAAATGTAATCTGCAAACTGGATTTCCGCTATGGCACGATTTCCCTGTTATGTTCAACGATAGAAAGAGGATAACAATTGTGTTAGACAGATTAGGAAGGCAAACCGTTAAAAGCTTGAAATTTTGAGTTAATGCAATTAGATGATTCAGTTCTCAAACTCACCATAGCAGCTAGGCCAATTCCAAACCCGACAATCCCCTGCAAGATGATTGAAACTCAAAAATAGTAGTTATTTAAGAAGAGCAATATGAAAGTTGAAATTGATTAGGCAGTAAAGGTGAGCAAGCAATCAGAGAAGTATGCAAACGGATGAAATTGATAGTAAGCTTACCTGTTCACAGAGGGGGGTATTGAAAACCCTAGCTTTACCAAATCGGTCAGCGAGCCCGGTTGTGCAACGGAAAACCCCACCAAAGCTAACATCTTCTCCGAAAACAAACGCGCTGGTAAGCAATTGGGAAGAAGTAAAAAATCAGTAAAAGTAGTAGTATATGTTAGAAACATGTCAATAAAAGATAAAAGAAAAGAACCGAGGATCAGTTTCAAGCGCAATAAGAAGGGCTTGATTGATGGCGGAGTAAAGGTTGATGGCTTTGGCGTTGCCACTCTCAACATCGCAGGTGGCAGTTGAAAGTGGCCTCCTCCCCGCAAGCCCAACGCCGAACCGTTTGCCCAAAATATTCCTCAAAGCCATCTGTCAAACTCTCTCTCCCTTTCTGCAACAAACAAACTCTTCCTTGCACCACCAATATTTAATTCTTGAAAATCACGCCATCGCCGTGCTTATCCGTCACGTGTAAGTCCATGCTTATCCTTCACGTGTCAATTCAGCTGTCTAACACTAATTTTATACAAATTTGTAAATTTACACTATAAAACTTAAATCTTAAAATTTTAACCTTAATCTTAAAAATTAAACTCTAAATCTTAAACCTATACTTAAATTCTAAACGTTAACTTTAAATTTTAACTTTATAATCTAAACCATTAAATTTAAACCCTAAACTAGAGCCATAACTTTTAAAATTAAAAGACATGTATAACCTAAAGTTTACATGACATATGTATAATGTATCAAAAAAATTCCGTAAAATAATTGTGTTTTGAGTTAATTGCATCGTAAATATTCAAACTGTGACTTTTAATTTTAAATCATTTCACAAATTTTAACATATTTAATTTCATTTTTAAACTATGATGTTTATTTTAAATTAGTCTTTAGTTTTTTTATAATTTCATTTAATTATTAAATTATGACTTTTATTTTAATATGATCTCTAAATTTTTAAAATCTTTTGATTTCATCCCTAAACTATAACATTTTCAACTAATTTTCTCCTTTCACAATATCAGAATTCAAACCCAAAACCTTGCTTGAAGCATCTAGCGCCTCATTCTACTAGACCAATTGGTCGTTAAATCTCAGTTATTTTTTTTAATTGTGCCTCGAGATTATTTGATCCACATTGCACTTTTTTATTATTTAGTAGTAATTTTTTTGACAAATTTTAAATTTAATCATAATCCTAAAGAAGGGAAAGTGGACTCTAGAGGAAAGAATGAAAGTGTTTTTAGTGGACCTAAAACTCAGGATTAAGAGAATACGAAAGAACAAAGATGAACCGTTTGGTTAACCGGTCAAACATAGATTAATTATAGTAGTTGTGAAATAATGGGTGATTAGATTAGCTATTGTAGTTGTGAAATTGAATGTTTTCGTAGTAGTATAAAACCAATCGCAAAAATGTATTTAGACGTAAACATAATGAGGAAATAAAATGACTTTCAGTATCACTCTAAGATCCCCAGTCCTCAACACAGCCGTCCTTTACGGATTAAAGAAAGGGTAATTGTTCTATACACAAGCGCTTGTTGAAACTTTTTTACACAAGCGCCTTAGTTTTAGGGGTTAGGGACTTCGTTTAGGGTTTAAAATTTAGGGGTATAAGTGTAGTAGTTTTGAATTTAGGAATTGTTGATAAAATTTTGGGTTTAGGGTTAAAATTTAGGGTTTATAGGTTAAAACCTAAATCCTCACCCATATTACCCTAAAACTAAACCCTAACCCTAAACCCTAAATTATAACCCTAAATCCTAAATTCTAAACGTGAACCCTAAATTCTAAACCTTTACACTAAAACCCCTAAACTCTAAATCATAAACCCTAACCCTAAACCCTATAATTAAGGCGCTTGTGGAAATAAAAACTTTCCACCGCCAGTGTATAGGATATTAATCCTTAAAGAAAATGACGTAAACATATGCCCTACAGTGTTGCCCAGCTTTTCTGCCTCTTGTGTTCCATAATTTGATTCAAGGAAACAACTCAACCCCCTCCTTCCTTCACGAAGAAAGCGACCTCATCAGTCATATACAAGCTTGCTGCCATCCAACAAGCACCACTGCCAATCTCAACAAATGTATATTAAACTGACAGAGGCACTCAGGCGAAACCCCATTGACGGGCCACCAAAGACTCAACAACTGGATGTCTGATTGTCTGTTATGCTATATAAGAAGTAATCGGGTCCAGAAATTTTAATTTGGTAGCTCTCCGAAGAACAATAAATACACTTATGGGTAAACTACAATGGAGGTTTCTCGAGTAAGATTATATTTGGGTCACCCAACTATTAAACGTTGTATTTGAGTTACTCAGCTATGAGTAAGGTTATATCTGGGCCACCCACTTATTAAATGTTACATTTAGATCAATCAATTATGGGTAAAGTTGCATTTGGATCACCCTTTATATTTAAAAAAATATATCAATCTAGTCATTTTTTTCTTCCAAATCACTTGTATACTTACGTTAACACTAGAATACTTCATTTGAAATCATTAAGTAATCGCTGGTGAATTTTCATCCCCTCCGACTATCTTGGACGGCGACGGCACATGGCGGCTCGTGGCACAGACTCGGCCGGCATCTGGGCAGAAACGAGAGAAAAAGCTTGAGAGAGTGCTTGTTTTATTTTTTAAGATTAGATATCAATTGAATTTTTTTGGTCTAAAATGGGGTATTTAAGGGATGCTAAAAACGGCGTCGTTTTGGCCTCGCGCATCAACCCGACCAGAGGAGCTATGTCTGCATTTTTTGAAGATGGGAAAATATGCCCGCGGTCCCTCCGATTCGTATCCTTTACGATTTGGTCCTTTTTTTAGTTTTTTTTTTTACAATTTAGCGACCTTTATTATTATTATTATTATTATTATTATTATTATTATTATTATTATTATTATTATTATTATTATTATTATTATTATTATTATTATTATTATTTAACGTATGTATTGTTATATATATCCGTGTATATATCCTACATTCATTTGTTTTACCAAATTTTAAATTAAAACTTTTTGTTAGGCATTTTCGAGAAAAATGTACCTTGAACAAAAAGAGGCGCTTCTTTCCGTTAATTCTTATTACAAAAATATCATTTTTAATCTTAAATTATAATATTTAAAATGGTATTACTTTAGTCGGGGTCTCAAAAATTATGTCTCGAACTTAAATGAGCGTAAGTTTCTCGTTAGTTTAGTATAAAAGAATATTATTTTATTTATCAAAAAAAAAAGAATATTATTTTAGATACACTTTACGATAAAATTCATGCATTCAAGGATCACAAATTTTAAATTAAATTCGAATTCATAATTTCTATCGTTAAAACATTACATAATCGACTAGGTGAGAGGTGGTCATCCTTCTCCACACGTAACCAACTCTCAAACTTATTTTTCTGATTTCGCAGATCAAAACTCGTTGTTTTGATAAAATGACAAAAACAAGTTTTATTAAAATGACCGGGTTTTCAGTTGATCTAATCTCACCTAATCAAAAGATTGGTGGCGACTCCCATTTAAATTGAATATAACCTCTTTTTTTTGTAAAAAATGCATCGAGCCCGCCGGCCCGTTATTACATACACCATTGCAAAAGTTATAGCTTACAAATGCAAAATGAAAATATTAAAACATGCAGCATGATAAATAGGGCACCTGAATGAACGTATAACCCTTGCAGTCATCCAGGATATGGAAGCCATGTTTCCACATCGATAACAATAATTAGATGCACAAAATATAGTAATAACATTTTGTTCCTATTGAAAAAATATATCAATTACACAAATCTAACACTCGAAATATTCTAGAGTGCAGCTTTCAAAAAAAAAATCTAGAGTGCACCAAAATAGAGGAAGCACTTACATGAGCCCAATTGTATCCTTCCATTACCAACTGATGAGCCCTAACTATAAGCTTCAAGTTGTTTTGTATGGTTAAATTGTTCATATATGTCCTGAAAATGTCATAGATGTACTTAACACCCAAGTCCTTGGATCACTTGAGAAAACCGAGGAATAAAATTGTAAAAGGAAGCAAGGCAAATATATATACACGCACACATACTGGGCCGAAGGTATATCCAGCACCCCTTTGAGAAATACCCCAACTACAACGATCATCCGGATCATACCACAATAAATCGCACATGGGACTCTCATGAGACAATTCTTGGACACGATCAAAATTTTGTATGTTATCCAGCGTTTCATTAATGGATAGAGACAATCCATCATGAAGACAGAAAATTTCAGATTCAACCTTCAAGACAACAGAAACTCAGCAGCTAAGAACCATTAATAGCAAATACAATGCATTTGCAGACAACTGATTTCAGTTATCACAAACTAAAAAACTATATCAAAAGTTGGCGCAACATCAGAGCAACGCTTGCATGCAAACATGATATATGTAAATTGAAGCTTTCACTGATGAATACAGCTGCTGCTACTGTTTTTGGTAAAGGCTGCTATAAACAAAGAACAACAATGCAAAAAGTTCTGGTGTTATACGAAAAATAATGAAAAAAGCATGCTAAGAGTGATGACAGAATCTTAAGCACATGTTCACTTTTTTAGTTTTATTTTTAGTAGGTCAAGACTACATATATCCATTAGTCATGAGCTAGACAAGCACTTCATCAAAGGGCAGCAAGTGGATGACACATGGTGCTAAGTATTCAAGGTACGCCTATATTAATGTCCTAATTTCAAGTAACAACCACCTAAAAGAACTTTACAAAAGATTACTTCAAACAATATCAGACCACAAATATGAAAAATACTAACCAATGCTGTTAGTGGAAAATAATCAAACAGATCTTTCAAACGTTGGCACTTCCATACCTACAGATAAAACAGAAAATGCATCTTCATAAGTAGCCAACAACGTAATAAAAGAGAAATTTACTAATACAAGGAAGTCAATGAATGAACAACTAACACAAAACTAGCATGCATCATCAAAGTAGCTCCCATATTATTACTAACTACATAATTGGTTCTGTAAAAGCAACCAACACTTTGAACAAAAAAAAAAGTAAAAGCAACCAACACTTTATTTTCAGAAGAAGAATCATATGCAGTCTTCTAGCTTATAAAACTTAAGACACTCTTTAAAATTAGGTAACTGCATGCACAACAGCTTATTCAAGGATGAAATTCCTTTGCCTCAGCACCAACATAACACAAATTATTTTTTCTTAATTAAACAACTGGCAATGAACTGATTTAAACATCAAATTTTATGTTAGCAAAGGAAGATTTGGCAACTATTGAAGAAAACATCATACATACAGATCAAAGTACTTCTAAAAAGATCTTCACATTGTACCATGATCGCATATTCTCTTTGTTTTATTTATTCACCACATCAGGTTGATGCATCAAAGCTAGACATGGGCAACAAAATATGATAAATCATATTAAGACTTGAGCTTGGCCTAGAGATGCGCTGGCTTTAATTAGATGGCTTGGTCTGTGGTGTATGATTGTCGCGATGGCTTTCATTAGGCAAGTATACATAGAGATGTGATGTTCTATGGTTTAGAGCCCCCATAATGTTGTAATCTCGTTTTGGGATCTTTAATTTTAATAACAAAATTTTCTCGGCTTAGCAACAAAAAAAAAACTCGAGTTTGGCCACCTTTACAAACCATATAAATAAATGAGATGGGTGAACTAGGAGGAAAGATACGAGACAATATTTACAATCAAAATGAAGAAATGCAGCATCAATCTCAACCCTAAGAATGTATTTATGCAGAGAAATAAACTCATATAGAGCAAGATTTTAAGATACTCACTTCCTTAGGCATTCATCATAAAAGCCACATACTTGAGTAATATGTATTTTGAACATACATCCATTACCAGGCGATGAAAAAAATTAAGTAGATATAACTAGCAATAAAAATGGGAAACAATTTTCTCCTACATGCTTTACAGCTTGTAGAAAGAATAGTAACGACTAATTCCTACTTCATAATCTCTTACTATCAATATATCATGAACAATCATTAAAAAACATAGCATACCTGGCGGGCCTCATGATTTCCCCTAAGAATTGTTATCCGTTGAGGGTAACACATTTTGAGTGCTACCAAAAGCTGAAAAAATTAATCATAAACAAATTATAAGTTGTAACCATAAGAAAACACAATAATTGAAATAAGTTAAATCATTCATAGAATGAACATCCATAACTATAACAGTATATTTAAGACTTCACCTTAAGTTCTCCAGTTTACTTATAGCCACAGGAAAGGGGGAAAAAATCAATCATACATTAAAATTTCAGTATTGTAGTGGGGACCAAAAGTATGGTAAGATACAAAACACAGAGCAGATAGAACTCCAATGCCGGGAAGTAGACGCAAACAAAGTAAGAGCAAGGCCTCAACATTTTTTTTGCTCAGCAATAACATTAATTAATTTATTAAAAGAGAATAAAAATCTCATGTAGCAGTACACCAAAGAGGATCTAAAACCGTAAGTAATATGTTAGAACTTGAAATCGTTAAATAAACATATTAAGAAGAAAAAGGGTATAAAAAGCAAGGCTTCAACATGTATTAAAAGGTATAAAGATTAAAGATCTTAAGTAATATGTTAGAACGTAGAATCGTTAAATAAACAGATTAATCAAAATTGACTGATGTCAGTAGATTAAAAAGAAAAAAGAAAATGTTGTCATTAGTTTTAGCATCCAAGTGATAAGCTCGATCGGCTTGAATACCAAATATTATGTAAACATATATATTTTATGTTTGCAGAGTCCGTTTATACAAGTAAACACAAAAACCTAACATTTAGTGACATGTATGTACATGCACACACATGGGCGGAGGCACCCTTTGGAATAGGGTGTCTCATGACACCCAAAATTTTTTAGAAAATTATTTTTTTCTATATAATTTGTTTATAAAAAATTAAAAATATAGACAAATGACACCCATTTTATGAATAAAATGACACTCATTTATAAATAAAATGACACCTCTTTTATAAATAATTAACCCTCCTTAAATATCGTTGAAAAAATGACACCGCTTAAATAAATTTCTAGCTCCGCCCCTGTGCACACACATACATGAACATGTGTGTTTAGAGGCTGACCAACACAAGTATATATAGAGAGATGCATACATATGCACAAACATGGATTCGTACATGCACACGATACAAGTGGCCAACACATGCACACGATACATATGTACAAACATGCATATCATAGATCAAAGAAAAATATACACAGGGAGGATCAAACCCCGAAAAACAACGAGAATCTGGGTTAAAAAATCTCAGAGAAACACAAGCATACAAAGGGAGAAGACCCTTCTGTTTTGCGGAGATATATGGCGCCATTCTAGGAATCTATCCATGACCAAAATGAACTCCTGCTTCCAACATCTCTTCTAAATTTATGTTCCAATATTTTCTTGCCATTTCTCTTCACACTTCCTCTCTCTATCTCTTTTTTTTTTACTTAAAAAAAGAGACAAGACACCCTGAAATAAATAATGGTTTCAATGGAACCTTCTCTTCTACCGGGGATTGGTCGTTTATCCACGAGCCAAGCCATTACTTTCTATTCGCTATTCTCTTTATTACTATTAACAAATTAACAAATCTTAAGAATTATTACTATTAACAAATTAACAAATCTTAACAACTCAAATGACTACAACAAAAAAAAAATACTTAAAATGACGAATCCACTCCTCTATCTTAAGAATCATTAAATTCTATACCTATAAAAGAGCGGCCTGATGTATCATGAAGGAAACTTCGAGTTCATATTAGTCATGGGTTGAGAACGAGAATTGAACTCTATGAGATCTAATCTCCCGTTGTTCCTCAATAGCTCAGCGGTAGAGCGGTCGGCTGTTAACTGACTGGTCGTAGGTTCGAATCCTACTTGAAGAGATTTGATTCATTCCGAATTAAAGAATTCAGAATGTCAGAATGAAAGAGTTCGCTTTGACCGTTAACAGCAAACCTTAACCGAAAAAAACACAAAAAAACATAAAACACCATTGAGAGAGACCTTGGGAGAGCTCCAATACCAACTGAAGAACAGATGCCAGCAAAGCCTTTCTTTCGGTTGCATGGTAAATCGGGGCAACCGAAACATAAATCGTGAGGGGAGATGCAGTGAGAAACCATAGTTTTGTCGCAGAACAGATCTGTGAAGAGGTGACCGATGGAAAGAAAGACATAAAAGTTGACCGAATCAAACGACTAAATCGAGCCAACCGAAACCTGCATGCAAGAATCAAAACAGAGATAGAAGCCAAAAACGAATGAAAAAGAGGGATGAGGGGATAAAAACCGAACTCATGCTCCAACCGAACCAAACACGTCTCTCGGCATCAAGGACGATCCAATTTTTCCTCACAAGAACGGGCCTGGACTGAAAACAAATCGCCGGCAACAAAAAGGCTACAACAAGACCGATTAGAAAAGAATTGGAACAAATGTAGACAAAAAAACATAAAAAAAGAACAAAAAAAAAAAAAAAGGAAAGGCCAATCATCATTGGCCAGAGAGACGATTGACCACAAAACGAATTGACGAAAAAAAAACCCTAATTCAGTTTTTCGTATCTTTCAAAAAGAAATTCAGTTTTTAAAGGAAAAATTACACCGGTATTTCTGTTACATAGCTTACGATTTTATTGACGTGACATTTTTTAATATTTTTTTACCTTAAAACGCATTTGGTGTTGCTGGGATTCGAACCCAAGACCACTAACGCAAAGGCATGTGCGTGAACCAACTATGCTAAGCTGGTTACTTGATTTAAGTCTACTAACATTTATATTGATAATAATATTGATTAGACTGACTACTACGATTTCCCTTCGCGAATCAGTTGACAGCAAGATTGTTAGTAGAGTAATCGAAGTGCTCTTGAAGAGGGGAGCTTACAGGCGGGGGAGGCAAAATGAATTTGATCGGTTGCTGAACAGAATTAACATCCTCTCTTGAAGCAAATAAAATGTATGGACTATTTTCATCCTCAGAGATGCTTGGAAATGAAGAATGAATGCTTTGCATTTCCTGAGGTCCGACTGAGTTCAAAGCCTGATCCGTTGGCAGTGCAACCAGTTCTCTGTCCATTGACTGAAACTCATAACCTGAACGATGATAGTCAGCAGACAAGAAGTTAGCAGAAATTTGGTTCTTATGGTCGTGGAAATGAGAGGAACAGTCATTCACAACTTCATTAAAGATATCATCAGCCTCCGTAGAAATTCCCTTCAGTTTTGCATAATCATGAAGAACATGACTCTTGTTGGTGATATTAAAATTTATCACAATAGAACAGGCTCCACAACGAAATCTATATTCATTTTTCACTACTAGCTGCATTTTCCTGGGAATTTGTAGTAGTTCAAAGCAATTTATATTGGTAAATTAATATTTATTTATTATATTAAATATAATATTAATAAATATTATTAGCTTACATATAAATGTTAGTAAACTTGAATTAAGTAAATAACCTAGCTTAGTTGGTTAACGTGCATGCTTTTTGCGTTGGTGGTCTTGGGTTCGAATCCCAACGACACCAAATGCATTTTTAAGGATTTTGGGGTTTTTTTCCAAGTAATAAGGGTAGTGACACGTGTCACGACATGATTCGGTGAATAAAATTAAATAAAAATAATATAAGAGAAGAGAGAAATGATTAAAAAAATATTAAAAAATGTCACGTTAGCAAAACCGTTAGTTATTTAACGTTATCATGTAACAGAATGGACGAGTTTGTCGAAAAACATAGTTTGGGGACCAAAACAGGAGAACCGTGATAGTTAGGAGACCACCGATGTAGTTTTTCCTTTTTTAAAACCCATTGGAACAAGGGAAAACTACACCACTGACCACCAAACAAATTGGGGATACCTATTTGAACCACCGAACTATAAAAAACGTCAATCACACCACGGAACTTATAAAATCAACCTATTTTGACCACCGCCGTTAAAAATCTAACAGTGTCACCATCAATTTAGAGGAGAAAAATAAATTTTTCCTCAAATGCGCTAGGGTGGATTCAAACCTAGGTCTCCCAAGGGTAAAGCCAATAATTTTGCCACTGCACCAAGCACAACTTTGTATTATAATTCTCCAGATATAATATATATCTCTTATTAGTTTCTACATTTATAAGCCAAAAGCTCAAACCCTAAACACTAATTTCACATATATAAATCATAAACCCTAAACTCCAACCCTAAATATTTCAAATTAAACATCAACCCCTAAAAAATTCAAATTAAATTCACGCTAAATATTTTAAATTAAACCCTAAACCCCAAACCCTAAAAAATTCAAATTAATTTCACGCTAAATATTTCAAATTAAGCCTTAAACCCTAAACCCTATATATTTCAAATTATTTTCACGCTAAATATTTCAAATTAAACCCCAAACCTTAAACCATAAACCATAAACCCTAAAAATTTAAATTAATTACATGCTAACTATTTTAATTTAAACCCTAAACCCTAAATATTTCAAATTAATTTCACGCTAAATATTTCAAATGAAACCCTAAATATTTAGCATGTAATTAATTTGAAATTTAGAGTTTAAGGTTAGGGTTTGGGGTTTGGGGTTTAATTTGAAATATTTAGTGTGAAGATAATTTGAAATATATAGGGTTTAGGGTTTAAGGCTTAATTCGAAATATTTAGCGTGAAATTAATTTTAAATTTTTAGGGGTTGAGGTTTATGGTTTAATTTAAAATATTTAGCGTAAAAGTAATTTGAAATTTTTAGGGTTTGAGGTTTAATTTGAAATATTTAGCGTAAAAGTAATTTGAAATTTTTAGGGTTTGAGGTTTAATTTGAAATATTTAGCGTGAAATTAATTTGAAACATTTAAGGTTAGAGTTCAGGGTTTAGGATTTATATATACGTGAAATTAGTGTTTAGGGTTTGAGCTTTTGGCTTATAAATATAGAAACTAATAAGAGATATATATTATATCTGGAGAATTATAACACAAAGTTATGCTTGGTGCAGTGGCAAAGCCATTAATTTTATCAGTGGTGTAGTTTTCCCTTGGAACAATAATTTTTGCTTTGGGCCAGCTTATAAGTTATAAGAAGAGGAAGAAGTTTAAAAAAAAAAAAGCTTTGGAGACCTTTCTCCGCAGCAGCAACAGCAACTGTCATATCTACCATCTGCCTTGTTGCGTGTAGATCACAGTTCTGTTCAATTTTAAGCAACCATGACGGTAAGCTCATCTACTACACGCTCCCAATTTTCTAGTCTAGAAGAAGAAAAGATAAGAAACACCTTTGTTTATTTTTGCTTAAAGGACTCTTCGGGGACGACGCTCATGGATCTAATAACGGCAGATCCTGCGCCGGTTTCGGCGGCAGCATCCTCATCGTCGTCTTCAACTGCGTCATCGACGACAGTGGCAGCGTCTCCATCTGCCACGCATCCACAGCATGTGTCGACCAAGACCACGTTGGGGGAGAAAAAGTCCAAGAGAGCGGCTCTGATGCAGATCCAAAGTGATACCATTTCTGTGGCTAAGGCAGCTCTCAACCCCGTCCGTACTAACATTATTTCTCACCAGAAGCAGAAGCAGAAGAAGGTAAATCTACTCTCAATCTCGATCTTCTTAATTAGGGTTCTGAATTGATCTGTTTAGTGTTGTTATTTTACCTTAGTTTTTTCTAAATTTTATTTTGGATTTCGTACACTTTGAGATAGCATCAAGTTACTTTTAAGGCTAGGTTTTGTTGTTAAATCATTTTGTATGTTATTTTCCAGCCTGTATCATACGCACAACTTGCGAGGAGTATTCATGAACTAGCTGCTACGTCCGATCAAGTAAATATTGGCTGCTTTATTTTCCCTTTTATTGTCTTTGCTTTTTTCTGAGATTCTCGCAGTAATATGTTGGTTTTTCCGCTCATAATTTTGAGTAGAAAAGTTCTCAAAAGCAGCTGGTGCATCATGTGTTCCCCAAACTTGCTGTTTACAATTCTGTTGACCCTTCTTTGGCACCATCTCTTCTCATGGTATGTGTTACTTTTATCTTCCGTTCTCTAATGTTTATCAAATCCTCTTGGATATTTCAATAGAACAGTGTTGAAATCTGTTACAATGAGGGTTTGTTTCATTGATTTGTTTTTTCTTCGTCATACAGCTTGATCAACAATGTGAGGATAGGACGGTCCTACGTTATGTCTATTATTACTTGGCAAGAATTTTAGCAGATACTGGTTCCCAGGGTCTAAATCCAGGCGGTGGGATTCCTACACCCAACTGGGATGCTTTGGCTGATATTGATGCAGTTGGAGGGGTGACAAGGGCTGATGTTGTACCGCGGATCGTGAATCAGCTTACAACAGAGGCCACAAACTCTGATGTAGAATGTAAAGATTCTCTTTTCTTAGTTTGACTCCTTATGTGCGCTTGCTTCTTCAATTTTTTTTATTGTTTAAATCCTTGTCACTACATTTTGTTTGTTCATGAATTCTTGGTTAATATTTTCCTTTAAAAATATCAGAAGGGAGGATCTTCTACATATTTGCTTTATTGACCTTTTTTATTGTTTGTTTCTGTTATAACCTGTTTCTCTACAAGTTAACCAGTTTTTTTTTTTTTTCATGCTGAAATTAGCAGTAATTTCTTTGTCTTCCTTATGTTTGACTTTTATTTTCTACCATTTTTGAAGTTCATGCAAGAAGACTGCAAGCTTTGAAGGCTCTTACTTATTCCCCTTCAAGCAACATTGAGATTTTGTCCAAATTGTATGAAATTGTGTTTGGCATTCTTGATAAGGTGCGTCCACTGATTTCTGCATGAATAATGCATCTGCATAGATTTCTTTTTGATATACACTGGGCATGGACATTTGAATCCCCTAAGAAAATTGACATTTTTGTTGCTGGTCTAACGGGAAGAGGGGTCAGTTGCAGGATTGTTTTGTTTTCCTATGAGTTTTATTCACCTAATTAATTTATAGGTGTTCCCTAATGGCCTAATCCATCCAAAATTGAATAGTAATGATCACTTTTCTCTTGCTTTTTTCATAAAATAAACATATGAAGAGTTTTATGCGGGGAGCCATCTTTTTCCCAAAGAAAGTGATAACACACCATGTTTGAGTTTACTGTCCTCTTTTGCTCCATTCATACCCACCGCCACAATCGTTGTCTTTATTTATATTTTTGGCCAGTCACAAACATAATTCATTCCTTTCAATCAAGGTGCATTGCTGATATGAATGCATTACCTTAAAGCTTATGTTGTTTCTATTCCTAAAGTTTTGAACTTGAGCAATTTTTATTGCTTGGTTGATGGAAAATATTTTTCATGTTTACTTCTTTACAAAAACTAATTTTTCCCTTTTCAGAGAATAGTACACTTGTCCTCGTTTCAAAAGTTATATTTTCTTATTAACCACCATGTGCTTTTGTCATTTGTTGTTTCGTATGTTTATTTTTATAAAAGAAACTTGTGGTGAACTGTAACAAGATAAGTGCTGCTATTGAGGATGGAATAAAGGGTGACTATGATTTGGATGACTTATGGAAACTCCATCGTGTTAGAGTAATTTGATCCTTGTGTGGTGGAATTGAACTAACTCAAATCTTGTGACAATCCCCAAACTAGAGAGTGAGATCATTGGTTATATGGTTGAAACGATAAAAAATATTTTGCTTCTTGGATCATTCAAACTGTGACCTTGTTGCTGGAATGGGAACCAACAGGATTCTTGTGACATACCCCAACTAGATTGGAATTGTGTTTTTGTTGGGCAACTTTAGGTCATCAAGAATCTTGGAATTTGTTAGTTTGATGGATAAGAATAAATAAGTGTATTAGTGTGAAGATTATGCCCAATTTCTATTGAACCTATAAATGGATGAATGTGTGGAAAGGTTAGTCTTGAAAGGGCTGGATTGTTTATGCTTGTAGCAAAAGCATTAGTTACACTCAAATTGTTTGGGACCCTGCATTTTCTTCAGGCATGAGGCACACTTATATGATTACTGTAGTAAATCAGAGTAATTCTCTTATTTCATTAGAAAGATCTGTTACATATTTATATACAAGCTATATCTCTATCTTAGGGAACTCTAAGTTAGGAAAGAGACTAATTCTAGGAAAAGATATAATCCCTTGAAGTAAGGGATTGTAAATACAAGAAATATTCTCGTAATCCTTAATTTACTCTACACGTATATTCCTACATAACTAACACTCCCCCTCAAACTGTGTATATGTTGTATATACCTAGTTTGGATGTAAACTCATCAAAAATAACTCTTGGAAGTGCTTTAGTAAAGATGTCAGCTATCTGGCTCCTGGTAGGAATATAATTTAGCTGTGCAATACCACCATTCACTTTCTCATAGATAAAGTGCCTATCTATTTCAATGTGTTTGGTTCTGTCATGTTGCACTGGATTCTTAGCAATACTCATTGCTTACTGGCTGTCACTATAGACCTCGAACTCAGTCTTTTCATCCAACTCCAGCTCTTTGAGAAGCCTCTTTATCCACATTCCTTCACATATTCCAAGAGCTAATGCTTTAAATTATGCATCAGCACTGCTCCTTGACACCACAACTTGTTTTTTGCTTCTCCAAGTAACCAAGTTGCCCCAAACATAAGCACAATATCCACTAACTGACCTTCTATCAGTGAGCTCTCCTGCCCAGCTTGAATACGTGTATACCTTCACTGTTCTGTCTGAATTTTTCTTGAAAGTTAGCCCAGCACCAGGTGTGAATTTTAGGTACTCATAATTCTGTTAACAGCCTCCAAATGTTCTTCTCGAGGATCACTCATGTGTTGGCTTATAACACTCACCGAGTATGCAATGTTTGGCCTTGTTAGAGAAAGATAAATCAGTTTTCCAACTAACCTTTGATAGGGTTCTTTTTCAACTGGATTACAGCTTCTTCTTTGTTGAACTTCAACCCTGGGTCCATGGGTGTCTCGGCTGGCTTGCACCCAAGCATCCCAGTTTCTGTAAGAAGATCTAGGATGTACTTCCTTTGGTTGATGACTAAACCTTCACTTGACCTTCTTACTTCCATACCAGAAAGTACCTTAGACTCCCCAAGTCCTTTGTTTCAAACTCTCGGGCAAGAACAACCTTCAAATTCTCAATTTCTCTACTATTATCCCCTGTGATAATTATGTCATCAACATACACAATTAATAAGGTCATTTTACCTGTTGCTGCAACCTTTCTGAATAGGGTGTGATCAGCCTGACTTTGTTTGAATCCATTCTTTACCATAGCCTTTGAAAACCTCTCGAACCAGGCTCTTGGAGATTGCTTAAGTCTATACAATGATTTGTTGAGTTTGCACACTGTATTTCTAGTTGTTTTACCTTATAGACCATGTGGTATTTGCATATATACTTCCTCCTCGAGCCTCCCATTGAGAAAGTCATTTTTTATGTCTAGTTGGTGTAATTTCCAATCCTTGTTCACAGCTATGGACAACAAGACTCTAATGGTATTCAATTTAGCCACTGGTGCAAAGGTTTCTTGATAATCCACCCCATAGGATTGTGTAAAACCTTTAGCCACCAACCTTGCCTTATACCTCTCAATGCTCCCATATGAGTTGTACTTGATGGTGAACACCCACTTGCTTCCAACAACCCTCTTTCCCTCTGGTGGATCTGTCAAACACCATGTCTCATTTTTCTCAAGTGCCCTTACTTCTTCTACAGCTTTCTTCCATTTGGGATTCTTTAAGGCCTCCTCCACTATTTTAGGAATCTGCACACTGTCTAGGCTGGCTTTAAAGGCCTTAAAAGTGGGCTGAAGTCTACCATAGGCAACAAATTTATTAATTGGGTGCATAGTACATTTTCGTACTCCTTTTCTAATAGCAATAGGAAAGTCACCAAGGTCACTAGAATCTTGAGGAGTAATGTTACCTTCAATCTCAGTAGTAGCAGGATTTAAGCCCGGTTCAACAGCCACAGGACTTGAGTCTGGTTCTTGACAAGTGCTAGGCTGGTTATTTACTTCATTAGGGGATCTTCTTCTCCTGGTATACACCCTAATTTGACTGTCTGCCGGTTGTGGATGTACAAAAGTAGGGGAAATTTGTGCTACCGCCCTAGGTGTTGGAAGAGGTGTTGTACAAGGACTTGGTGATTTGTTGGTCTGAGGAGAGTGCATTTCTGTCGGCATAGTGTTTTCTTTTCTGGTGGTTTCAGGATGGGATATGAGAGGAATGTCTGGTAGAGGAGAAATGATGAAAGGTGGAAAAACAAAGGGCTGAAATTCCTCATTTTTCTCCCCCTGAAGTTGAGTCCCTGCAAAATATGGGTTGTCCTCTGTAAGTAATTGATATGGACAGAAGAAAGGTTTTTCCTTATGTTAATTATGTCGAATAGGGTGCCTTTATATAGGCTACAAGAGTTGGAATTAGACTAATAATAAAACTCCTATGTTAGGTAAAACTCCTACCAAGATAAGGCTAACTTAAATTAGGACTCTAGGACTCCTAGTTAACCTATACAAGAGTAGAGATAGAGTTAAAGTCCTAATACAAGTAAACTATAACGTGAGGAAGAAAATTAAATATTAGAATCCTAATACAAGTAGTATTTCGGCAAGTATATTCCTACATCCTCAAAGAAAGTGACATCGAAAGAGACATAGGTCTTTTTAGAAATAGGAGAATAACATTTGTAACCCTTTTGACTAGAGGAATATCTTATAAACACACACCTGATTGATTTAGGGTTCAACTTACTTTTATTTTTATCATGCACATGAACAAAAGCTGTGCTGCCAAATACCCTAAGAGGAAGAACTTATACAGTGGTTTAAAGTGAGGAAAATATTTGAATAAGGCTTCTGTTGGTGCTACAAAACTCAAGGTTTTGCTGGGCATTCTGTTGATAAGGTAGGTGGCAGTAAGTAAGGCTTCCCCCCAAAGATATTTAGGTGCTTTGGCTAAAAAAAGAAGAGACCTCGTAACCTCTAGTAGATGTCTGTTTTTTCTTTCGGCAACTCCATTTTGTTGTGGAGTGTTGACACAGGAAGTAAGATTGACAATACCTTTTTCCCAAAAATAACACCCAAGAGATTGACTTAGGTATTCACGCCCATTATCACTCCTCACAACCTTAATACGTTTGTCAAATTGATTTTCAATCATTTGATAAAAAGTTTTGAAAATTGACTCAACTTCCGTCTTTTCCCTCATTAAAAAAGTCCATGTAGTCCTAGAATAGTCATCAATAAAGGTAATAAACCACCTAGACCCAGATAAGCTTTTTCCCGAAAATAACACCCAAGAGATTGACTAAGGTATTCACGCCCATTATCACTCCTCACAACCTTAATACGTTTGTCAAACTGATTTTCAATCATTTGATAAAAAGTTTTGAAAATTGACTCAACTTTCGTCTTTTCCCTCATTAAAAAAGTCCATGTAGTCCTAGAATAGTCATCAATAAAGGTAATAAACCACCTAGACCCAGATAAGCTTTTGACCTTAGACGGACCCCAAATATCATTGTGGATTATAGAAAAATTATGTAATTTTATTAAATTGAAATAGTGCAATAGTATTAAATGCCCTTTTAGTTGGTTTGATTGAAATAGAAGTTCAGATGTTTAGTTATTGTAAAATTTAGTGATCCCCTTGCATCAGTCTCACTAGCCTCTTATCTATTCTTACACTACGCGGAGAAGCAAGGTAAATGGGAAAAATTCACATTGTGTTTAGGGAAGGTCATACTCAAACTAAGACTTTCAAGTGATACTCCACCATTGGGTTATATCCTTCCTTTCCCCCATCAAGAAAAAACTAACTAATCCTAAGCCAAAGGGTTGAGAGTTAAGACCCTTTTGGTCCACACATGGCTAAGACTGTTGGATGGAGATTTCTTGATCCAGACTCACTATTGTTAGATTTGGAAAGAAAGGAAGTCTCACTATAGTAAGCAGTTTATTTTGTTGTAAATAAAGAATAAATGGGAAACCTTTGAAATATTTCTTTTTCATTAGCTAAATAATATTTACAAGGACCTTAGCCAAAGAATATTCACAAGACATTTGGGCTCCAGTAAAAAATCTTGGAATTTCTCTATTTTTGCCACATGTCTAACTTGACAAGTTCTGGTAATAATTAGACTTAGTCAGACTAATAAGACAAAAGCGTTTATTGCACGATGGTTACAGTTAATGATATGCTTTTACTTTTTTAAGTGATTTGACGTGATACTTTTCTCCCAATAAAAGGATGCGGGTTAGGTGCCACAAGCAAGCACCTTATTGAGTCACATCTCTGAGAGTTGTTTGCATGGAGGTTTTACTAATTTTTGTTAGGATATGAAGCTGAGGCTGGCTCAAGTGCGTGGAGATTTAACAAAACTTGAAACTTAGCATGATCTTGTCTTTGACCTATAATTTTTTTGAAACGAAACCATGCTGGCTGGCCCGGTTTTGGTTATAATCAAAATATCCAAGTAATTTTAAAAAGCTTAGATGTGATATTGTGGTTATTGAATATTAGTGCCCTAGATTAGGTGCTATTATTTTGTTGGACCATTGTACGTGTCAGGGGGATTAAATATAAAAAATTACTTATTTTTCTGGTATGCTTTTTTGGCATACAAAATTATTTAATTTTTTGCATTTGCTTTGTGGTGTAATTTAGTTACTCTTTGAATGGTTCCAATGACTTCTCTGTTCTTCTAGATTGGTGACGTCCCACAAAAGCGTAAGAAAGGCATATTTGGTGCTAAAGGTGGCGATAAAGAGGTAAGGATATCTTCTTTTGGTTGTGGTTAGTGCTAAAATTTGGAATGATTCTTGTGAATGGTAAACTTTGCTATCTTATGTATCAAGTGATGGTCTTGCATCTCTAGCTTGCCTTTGCCTAATGTTGAGATCCATTAGTTGTTATCTTACTATTTTCATTCTCTTACCTTTCGATTGGAATTGAAGTGGGAGAGAATTCTAGATGCCTATGTACCCTTGCTAGAGTAATAAATTGGGAAGATGCAGAGGTGTTAATTATTGTCCATTTAGGAAGATTTGGATTTATTTCCCGTTACAATTTTTTTGTACAAACAATTCCTCCTTGTATCACTCCTAACAAGTTTGGGTCGAATCTTGAACAAGGGATTTCAAGCCCCACTCCAAGTTCAATAGTAATATATGTAATATTTACTTTTGTATATTATAATTATGTATTTAAAAGCCAACCCGTACCTATTACCCACATAAGGATCTAAGAGTATATTTGCACGTGCTTGTGGTCAGGAGGTAGTATAGGGTATCGCGGAAGTCAGGGGAATTCGTTTTTCACACTAAATCATATTGCTTCTCTCATCTTTCATTAAACATTTTACTTTTTATAGAGGACCAATCAGAGTGTATGGTTTCTGGGTTCGTTCCTTCTTTACTGTAAATAGTTATTTTCACCCGTTCTGTTCCTTTCTTCACTTAAATAGTAATTTCCTTGACAAATTTTTATTCATTTATTTTCTCTGTGATACTGGCTTTTCAGTCTATCATCCGAAGTAATCTGCAATATGGTGCTCTAAGTGCTTTGAGAAGACTCCCTTTGGATCCCGGAAATCCAGCATTTTTGCATCATGCTGTGCAGGGGTGATTTTTTGTTCATTCTAGTCTCCATTTTTGTTAAATCCTGCAATTGCTTTAATGTGTTAGCTTATCAGTTCCATTAAACTGCATCTGTAGAATGTGAGTGATATTTGATCTCATTTGTAATGTTCCGAATCTGTTTTATTGCTGAAATGAGATCTTGGGTTTATCTCATTATTTTTTTTTTTATTTCATTGCGAAGTCACTTATTGTTGCAATTTCCTAATAGGGCTGGTTTTAGCTGCTGAAATGTGAAGTCACTGATTTGTAGCAATTTCTTGTTTCCTTGTTTTTTATTCAATTAGTTGACTTAGAATTTTGTGACCTTTGTTTTTTGAGCTAGCATATTGGTTAAGTCACTATAGTTGTTCAATTGCATCCATTGGTGTTCCAATTTCTTGATTTTGTTGATAGAAGTTTTTCTTCCCCTTTCATCAACTTCGTTTTTTACTAGATTTATCCATTTGGCCCCAAACTTTTGAGTCATTTTGCTTTCAGTAAATGTTTTTTAATTATGGTAGCCTTTAGGTTGCTGTAAAATTTTAAAAGAGGTGCCTCGTATATTTGGCGTATTGTTACCTTTTTCCATCATACAGTCACCTCTGCTCTAGTTTGCTATGCTTGCTATTGTTCTTAAATTCCCTCTGTTAAAAAATCATTTAAATCCATTGCAAAATTATGTTCCTTTTGTTCACTACCATATGATTGTCGAAAATATTTTATTTGAGAAGATCAAAAATTAGCTCCAGTATTGCGTACAACACAGTATTTCTTTTTTATAAAAATTATGTAGTAGTTTTGGTATCATTTCACATTGGAGTTTCTTTTCTGCTCATTGCAGGATTTCATTTGCTGATCCTGTTGCTGTTAGGCACTCTTTGGAGATCATCTCTGACTTGGCTATAAGAGACCCTTATGCAGTTGCAATGGCTTTAGGTGAGGTCTTTAAATTTTTAAAGATTTCATTTGCAGTTACTAGTACAGAAATCCTGTATGAGAAAGTAACTAATGGTAAAACTATTAGGCAAAATGACAAAAGATGCCCCCAACGTTTATATGTTTTGTCATTTGGCCCCCCATTCTTTTTTTTGGTCCAAACATACCCCCAACGTTTGCTTGTTTTGTTATTTGGCCCCCTATTCTTTCTTTTGGTCCAAATATGCCCCCAACGTTTCATTCATAGTCCAAATATGCCCCTGTTGGATGTAAACTGTCAATCAACTGACGGTCAACAGCTTATAAAAAAATTTTGACGTGGCATCAGCAGATCTTAATACATGGTAAGTTCGGTCAGCATCAACTGTTGAACGTCAGTTAATTGACAGCCTCCATCTAACGGGGGCATATTTGGACCAAATTGAAATATTGGGGGCATATTTGGACTACGAATGAAACGTTGGGGGCATATTTGGACCAAAAGAAAGAATAGGGGGCCAAATGACAAAACAAGCAAACGTTGGGGGCATATATGGACCAAAAAAAAGAATAGGAGGCCAAATGACAAAACATGCAAACGTTGGGGGCATCTTTTGTCATTTTGCCAAACTATTAATGATTTTATAATGCTTTTTTATGGATCTACTGTGTTCTATTGCTATTTTATAATGATTTATGGTATGGGTCCTTGGGTTATATTTGGTATTGGTATTGTTTTAAGGTTTAGCTTGTTAGTGTCAAGTATAATTTCAGTTTCAAGTAGCGATTGTAATGTGATGAAATTCCAAGAGAAATTGTTATGCTGGTGTGTTTGTGAATTATACTCGTCTAAGGGAGACTGAAACCTTTCAGCTCATCAAAGGGAGAGTGAACCTTGGGACTTGTTAAAGAGAACCAAATCTTTTAGGGTTTTTGATATAAAGTCTACTTATCATTTTATTTAGTCAAATGCCCCTTTAAATAAAGACTAGTCTTATTGCATAAATAGATACCTATTCTAGAAGGGAAGTAAACCAATTGAAATAAAATAACTTAAAAGGAAAGAAATAAAAGCGTAATCTAAGACTTTAATGACCTTACCTAACATAGATTCAGCCCTTAACTTTATTCCCCTCCTGGAGGAAGAGCTTATCCTCAAGCTTGAAGTCATGATAAACATGGCGAAAGCTCCCTTCCATTGCTAATGGTCAAAATTGATAGGGGTCTTGGACCTTCCAACCATGGCTCAAAGGCTGAACAAAATATGAAGAAAGTTGTGGCTGTAAATATTTTACAGCTTATTCATGCTAGGTTACGAATAAAGTTTTAATCCCTGCCATAGATTTAAGCTCCCAAAGTAACTAATAATACTAGTCCTAGCTGTCTGTCATTTGTCTAATTATTAATAAATAACATGATAATCATAATATAAAGCTCCTGCATGCCGGGATTATATACATAAAAAATTAAATTTAACAAGAAAGAAAATTCACTTAAAATCTCTCCTATGATAAAGAATCAAATGCTATACTTAATCCTCTAATTTAGCTGTACACAGTTCCTCAAATCTGTCTATTAAATCCCTTATATTTATCCTATCAAATCCCAAGGTTCTTTGAATAAGAGCCAGATTTCCACTTGCTGCAATAATTAATTTGTGATTCTGATAATTGAAATTTCAGGGTTCTTTTAATGTTTGGGTTTAAGTTCTCATATGACTTACAGCCTTTATGAGTGCTTAATACCCGTTTCATTTTTATGCAGGAAAGCTTGTTGCTCCCGGAGGTATTTCATTCCAATCATTCTTCTCCACACCATTGTTTGTCTTTCCTCACTATAATGCATTTTCTGTCCTATACTATTTTGAAAGTTTTTATGTTTATGGATTTTTAGTCTGTTCAAAGCAACTAAATGGAAAACTTGGTTAAATTATCGGGACTAAAATAATTAGAAAAACTTTTGTTCTTCTGGTGATAAGAAATAGTATAATAGCATAAAATGAGAGTTGGTCAAGTTATTTGTCATGTAAAATTTGTAGTAGGGATGTAAATGAGACGTGATTGCAAAATACTTGAGTTCAACTCAATTTTTTTTTTTAATTTGATTCTGTATTTAAGGAGCCAAGCTTGAGCAGCAGCTCAAGTTCTCGACTGGATGAATTTGAGCATCTTAATAATTTACACCCCTTAAAACCTAACCTAATCTTTTTTGCTCTCCCACTATATTTCCTACTGGAGCCTCCATGTTCAATCTTCATCAAGTCTTGTTTTCCCAAGCTCCCACAAAGACATGACCCAAACTAAAATATCTGCCTTGAAACCCTTCTGCTTTGTTCTCTCAGACTTCCACCTTCAAAGATACATCACTCAGCAACACTTCTACATCTAATAGGAAGATTCAAAATATTTATTTCCCATTTTTATATTCAGCCAATCATTTTAAAATGATTTACCTTCTCTCTATGTAAGTAAAATATAATTTGGTTTCATCATATTCTTTTTGGAGAAATTTTCCCATTTATAGCTAGAAAAAGGAATATGTTTATATCATGTATATTATGTTAGTTATTGTTTATGAAAAATGGTATGCTTGTCAAGTGAATTCAAATTCTGCATTATTTAATAAATTTAATTAATATAAAAACTTGTAAATGCAAAAATAGTTAGTCATAAAACATATAAGTTATATCATGATGGTAATTGCATACGTAATTGATATATACATTTTTAAATATTTGTTTTTAATTGTACAAGTGAAGGTGTTTTAGTATTTAGGCATCAGAAACATATTTATATTTGACTCCCTGTTCCTTGAGAGAGGGAGTATCTTACCATTATAGTAGAGTTAAAATTTCCACCATAGTAGTAAATTCATCTACAAACATATATAGATCTCTTCCTTCTTCAAATTTCTTTTATTCTTTGTCTTTTTTTAATAATCTTTTTCTTTTTCCTTTTCTCTTGTTTGTCTACCAGAGAAAAATAATTGGGCAACTTAGTTGATTTTCTTTGTATATATTGGCTATACATTTGTGTCAAACTTTCAACCATTGGTTTATATTGCTGTAACCACAAGCATTTGTCAATATCTTTTTGTATTTTTCTTTGTCTATGACTCTTAGTTGGGAACTTCATGAATTTTACCTAGAGAATTCTAAGTGTTGAGAAATGGCTGTTCTTAATTTGTATTTTTCTTTGTCTATGACTCTTAGTTGGGAACTTCATGAATCTTACCTAGAGAATTCTAAGTGTTGAGAAATGGCTGTTCTTAATTTTTATTCATATGTTGGATGATTGAAGAAAAGTCTGTATGCTACTATTTTCACATGTTGACTCGTGCAAACTAGTTGATCATCTTCTGGTATTGAACTTCATGGGATGTTTTGTGTTTGTCCATGGGTAAGTTGAATCAATTTGCGGGATGTTTTAGGGGTGGTATAAAAGTGAGGGTGGTGGAGGGATGACTGCTGAGGTGTGGAAGTAGTGTGGTTGTTGGCAAGTTGCGTTATTGGTTGTGAGGTAATAAAGATGCTTTTTAGATGGAATTTTTGAGATTTGGGTGTAATTTTGAGAGTCTTCCCATGTGGTAGGCTACTATGTATATGGTGCTAATGGTAAGTAGATAATTGATGTATCCTTTCATTTAATCCTTAACAGTTCCTGTCGGAGATTGTTTCCTAAAGTTCATAAGATCTGTAAATATTTTGTTATTTATTAGAATCCCTATTTACAAGGGATTGTATTTCTTTACTAGAATTAGTTTCTTTCCTAGTTAGGAGTTTCCTTAGCTAAGGCATAAGTCTATATATTTAGTCTGTAAATCAGTAGCAATTTAATAGTCGAAATATAATAAAAAGATCAGTTTTTGATCAGCTTTTCGACATGGTATCGGAGCCTCTTTTTCTTTAGGCTTTAACTGTTTTGTTAGACAGTATTTGTTCGATTTCTCGTTCCCTTAGAGAAGTAATGATGATTGGAAATAATTAAGTAGAAAGCTCGGCTCTAGTGACTCAAATAGTTTCTGAAAAGCCAACACGTTTGGAAAGTTTTGAAAGAAAATCAGAAACAACAAGGGCAGTGAACCGAGATTCCATGTGGTGTACGTATTGCAAAAAACCTCGACACACTAGAGAGAGGTGTTGGAAGTTACATGGGAAGCCACAGTCCACAAACAAAAACTTCATTGAAAGGGAAGGATCAACGAGGGGGCAGAGCAGAGCCCATGCAACTAGAGAAGTAACCAAGGAATCCACTGAACAATCTGGACAGTTTAATCAAGAGGAAGTAGAGAAGTTGAAGACTCTACTGGAGTCCTTAGGAAAATCATCAATTGCTGGTACAGGTAATCTGGTTTTCTCAGGTATATCCTCTTCCTCTTCTCAAAACTCTAATGCCTTGGAATCCTCCATACCTAATCAAACCTCCTGGGTAATAGACTCAGGAGCAACTGATCACATGACCAATTCCCCTCTCAACTTTCTCAATTATACACCATGCCCTAGCAATAGGAAAATTACAGTTGCTGATGGTACCATGATAACAGTTGCTGGTGAAGGAGATGTTGCCATTAGTAAAAAAATTCTGCTTAGAAAAGTTCTACATGTTCCAAAATTATTTACCAGCCTTATCTCAATACCAAAACTTGTCAAGGATATTAATTGCAGTGTTTTGTTTCATTCTACACACTGTTTTTTCCAGGAGCAGGAAACGAAGAAGATGATTGGGCGTGCTAAGGAGATCAATGGACTCTATTATCTTGAGAATCTTGGAGGACAAGTTAGAATCTTGAACACTCCACCCTCATCTTTTTTATCTAATTCTACAAATAATAAAGACCAAATCTGGCTCCAGCATCTTCGCCTTGGTCATCCACCTTTTAAACTTCTAAAGACTATGTTTCCTTCTTTATGTAAAACCTTAGATGTTGAGGAATTACATTGTGATGTGTGTGAACTTGCTAAACACAAACGCTCCTCTTTTCCAGCAAGTAATAATAGAACCAATATTCCTTTTAGTCTTATTCATAGTGATGTATGGGGACCTTCTTCTGTTCCTAACATAACTGGGGCAAGGTGGTTTGTATCTTTTATAGATGATCACACTAGGGTTACTTGGATTTATTTGTTAAAACAGAAATCTGATGTTGCATCGACCTTTCAAAACTTTTACACCATGATAAAAACCCAGTTTGGAGCCGAGATTAAAAGAATTAGATCAGATAATGCCAAGGATTATTTTAATCAAATCTTGTCTCCTTTTCTCTTAGAAAAAGGTATTTTACATGAATCATCATGTGTAAACACTCCCCAGCAGAATGGAATTTCAGAAAGGAAGAATGGACATATTCTTGCTATAACCAGAGCCCTTTTATTTCAGAATAATGTTCCAAAAAAATACTGGGGGGAAGCTGTCTTAACAGCTACATTTATGATGAACAGACTACCCACTAAAGTCCTTGGATCCCAAAGTCCTATTCAAACCCTTACAAAATTTTTCCCACATTTGAACCTATCTCTTAACCTTCAGCCAAGAGTGTTTGGGTGTGTTGCCTTTGTTCATCTTCATTCTCCAAACCGAGGTAAGCTTGATCCTAGGGCAGTAAAGTGCATTTTTCTGGGGTATTCCTCTACTCAAAAAGGCTACAAATGCTATCATCCACCTACTAGAAAGGTCTATGTCACTGCTGATGTTACTTTTGTTGAAAGAGAGAGTTACTTCACTGCTCCTTATCTTCAGGGGGAGATGTCTTTTAGGGAAGATAAGGATGCAGATCTGTTTTTACTTCAGCAACCTTTGTCCCTCATTGATCTACCTCCTTCTCATTCTGCAAAAATCCACCCTTCTCGTTTTGCAGAAATCCAGCCTTCTCCTTCTCATTCTGCAGAAATCCAGCCTTCTCATTCTACAAAAATCCAGCCGCCTTCATAGTCCTTACAAACAGAACCCAATAGTCCTCAAACTCCTCAACCAAACAGAAATATTTCTCAGCCCAATGTTCAAGAAACTGCTGTTCCTCTAAAGACATATTCGAGAAGGAAGATACCTATGCAGACTCAATCATCTCCTGCTCCTGCTCTTGCTCCCATTCCCATACATTTTGAGGTACATTCTGAAACTGATCCTGATCATAATGATATGAATTCTAATTCTGAGTTTGAATTTCCTATTGCTATTAGAAAGGGAAAAAGAACCTGCACCACTAAACACCCTTCATATTTGTTTATGACCTATAATAATTTGTCCCCGAATCACAAAACCTTTCTTACCAGCTTAAACAATATTGTCATCCCTAAAACAGTAGCCGAGGCATTAGATAATGAGAATTGGAAAAAGGCTATGCAGGAGGAAATGGATGCACTGGAAAAGAATAAGACCTGGGATTTAGTAAAGCTGCCAGGAGACAAAAAAACAGTGGGATGTAGATGGGTGTACACTGTAAAATACAAATCAGATGGCTCCTTGGAAAGATACAAAGCAAGGTTGGTGGCAAAGGGGTACTCGCAAACCTATGGGATAGATTATCTGGAGACGTTTGCACCTGTTGCAAAGATGAACACAGTGAGGGTTCTACTCTCCTTAGCAGCTAACCAGGGATGGAATTTACTGCAGTTTGATATTAAAAATGCATTTTTGCATGGAGATCTCGAAGAAGAGGTATACATGGATGTTCCACCAGGGTTTAATTCGACTGTTGGACAGGTAGTTTGCAAGTTAAAAAAGGCTCTATATGGATTAAAACAGTCCCCAAGAGCTTGGTTTGGAAGATTTGCTAAGGTAATGTTAGGGCAGGGTTTCAAACAGAGTCAAGGTGACCATACCTTATTTGTGAAGCATTCATCTTTAGGGGGAGTAACCATACTACTGGTTTATGTGGACGACATCATAGTTACAGGTACTGATTCAGAAGGAATCATCAATCTGAAAAAGTGTCTTGTAAAAGAGTTTGAGGTGAAGGAACTTGGGAGATTAAAATATTTTCTGGGTATTGAGGTGGCACACTCACAACAGGGAATTTTTATATCACAACAAAAATATACTCTGGATCTTTTAAAGGAAACTGGAAAGCTTGGATGTAAACCAGCAGAAACGCCCATAGAAGTTAACCACAAACTAGGAGATTCAGATGAAGATGATATGGCAGTTGATAGGGGTTCATTTCAGAGACTTGTGGGAAGACTTATTTATTTATCACATACCAGACCAGACATAGCATATGCTGTTGGAGTGGTAAGCCAATTCATGCACAATCCTAAGGAGTCACACCTAAGAGCTGTAATGCGAATCTTGCAATACTTGAAAGGTACACCAGGTAAAGGAATCATGTTTAGAAGAGGAGGAAACCTGACTCTGGAATCCTACGCAGATGCAGACTATGCAGGTTCCAGAATGGACAGAAGATCAACTTCAGGCTACTGCACCTTTTTTGGAGGAAATTTGGTTACTTGGAGAAGCAAAAAACAGAACGTGGTAGCTAGATCCAGTGCAGAAGCTGAATTTCGAGCTATGGCTTTAGGAATCTGTGAGTTACTATGGCTGAAGATCATTCTAGAAGATTTGAAAGTAGAATGGAATGGACCAATGATGTTGTACTGTGATAACAAATCAGCAATCAATATTGCTCATAATCCAGTTCAACATGACAGAACAAAGCATGTTGAAGTGGATAGACATTTTATAAAAGAGAAACTCGACAGTGGTTTGATTTGTACTCCTTATGTGACTACTGGTAATCAAATTGCAGATATTCTCACCAAGGGTTTACTTGGCAAGGATTTTCAGAAGTTAACAAGCAAGCTGAAGATGGAGGACATCCATGCCCCAGCTTGAGGGGGAGTGTCGTAGATTGTTTCCTAAAGTTCATAAGATCTGTAAATATTTTGTTATTTATTAGAATCCCTATTTACAAGGGATTGTATTTCTTTACTAGAATTAGTTTCTTTCCTAGTTAGGAGTTTCCTTAGCTAAGGCATAAGTCTATATATTTAGTCTGTAAATCAGTAGCAATTTAATAGTCGAAATATAATAAAAAGATCAGTTTTTGATCAGCTTTTCGACAGTTCCTAATGCCTATCATACCAGAGCACGTATAATATCTTATAAATGACGCATGTTACAAATGTCTCACTATACATATAGGTAAAGAGGTTTGTTAACAAATTGGTCGGGTGATCTATGGAACTAAATTGTTAGGAGTTTGCTGCTAATCTTTGCGATTTTGGTGATATGGTTATTGTTTAGTAAGCTAATATTTACTGTTAGTATCTGCTTTATTTATGCATTTCCTAAATATTTTTTTCTAAATGTGTCCTTAGGTTTTCTTTAAGGTTAGTTTAAATTGGATAGTGCTTAATTTGATTAATTCGAATAAATTGGCAGAAGCTAATGTTTTCTCCTTGATTATGGTTGAAGATTATTTAACTCCTCAGGAATGTACTTGAACTCACAATATTTAGTAATTGGTCTATCAGTTGTTTTTAGCTAAAAGTATAACGATAGATCCTACATAGGAGTCAAATGACTGGTAGAAAGCAACTGAAGACACTTGTACTAAGATAAATTATCAAGGTGTGTACAAATGTTTCTTACTCTTGGTTCTGCAGGATTCTTCTAGGAATAACAAACTTGAATTTGCTTGTTTGCATCATTCTGATTTCTCCCCAGAAACTTGAGAGGATTTTGCAAAAGTAATGTTTCCCTAAGTCTGTCAAATGCACAGGCACTTAAGTTGCCTTGAGTCTGTTTACAACTAGCTAATATTGGTTACTGGAATTTTAAATCCCTTCTGAAAAGGAAACCATTTATAAGAGTAGCCCATCCAAACATGCTCGTCTGATATGATATTGAATTGTGTCTTACATCTGTACAGTGAAAAAAAATTCCCATGGCATTTAAAGGTTTTATTCAAATTTAATTTTATGCCCACTGCTTATCATGTTTTCTTGGTATTGCTGTTGAATTTTTTTCGGGTACTACATGAATCAGGGGCACTGCTGGATGTTCTCCATTTGCATGATGTGCTTGCTAGAGTTTCTCTGGCCAGGTTGTGCCATTCAATATCTACTGCTCGACCTTTAGATGGTAAGTGCATTTGACTAAGCCTTCTTGCATTTATTGAATGCTCTAGACGACTGGTTTCACAACTGTGTTTGAGTAGAGAGGCCTGACATTAAATCTCAGTTCAACTCTGTGCTCTATCAACTCCTTCTGGACCCCAGTGAAAGAGTCTGTTTTGAGGCGATTCTATGTATATTGGGTAAACATGATAACACTGAAAAGTATGCTCTTGATCGTATTTTTCTTTGTTCTGTAATCATTATTCTTTTAGATAGCTGTAGCCTGCTTAAATGCATCATTTTCACAAGTTCTGGTCTTTCATTTACATACTATAGGACAGAAGAGCGTGCTGCAGGGTGGTACCGTTTAACCAGGGAGATTCTAAAGTTACCAGAAGCACCATCGAATTCTAAAGACAAATCCCAAAAGACTAGGCGTCCACAACCCCTCATTAAACTTGTAATGAGAAGGTTTATAAAGCTCTTTCCTCTTTCTGTCTATCCTATGGGTGAACCTAATATCATTATGTGGTTGGATCATTTTGAAAGATGTTGCTTTTTTAATTGCACAATAGTCAGTTATTTAACCCAATTGAAACCCGTGTTTCGTGGTTTCACATTCCATTTTAATCAGGTTGGAGAGTTCTTTTCGTAGTTTCTCTAGACCAGTACTTCATGCTGCTGCTAGAGTCGTCCAGGAGATGGGGAGAAGCAGAGCTGCAGCACATGCTTTAGGCTTACAAGATCTTGATGAAGGAGCTTATGGGAACAAGTATGACACTGTGGATTCACTTGATTCAGATATGAATGATAGCTCTCATCCTGAAGGTAATGGATGTTATTCATTCATTAATCTATTAGATTTTCTTTGGTTCATTTTTATCATGGGTTCTTTTATGTAATAATCAAGGTACCTTAATATCGATTTTCGGTGTTCTTGATTGTTTGCATCGGTAACTTGAATTTTCGTTTTGGATTACTATAAAACATTAGTGTTTTTGTTTGAGGTTGCATGTAGGTTTCTTTGGAATTGGATTTGCGCTTGAACTCTTTTTAGTTTTATTTGATTATATAAAATATGGCTTATTTGGTACCCCTGATTCGGTTGGCTGAATTTGAGTTGTGATCTCTAAATTGAAATCTGTTTTTCGGATTAGTAAACAATATTGTGCAACTTGGGTTAGATTCACCAATAATTTGAGGAGATCAAATCTGTGTACTTTAAACACCCACAGAAGCGATGTAATTACATGTATTGTCAGTCTTTTCTTTTTGGCTAGACATGCATTGTCAGTCTGATAACTTGTTCTTTATGCTTTTCATCTGTTTCTTTTTCCCTATTCATTCTCATACACACTAGTAGCTTTGATGAGCCTGCACTGAAAACTCTAGCATCACCATTATTTGAACATTTACCCACAGTGATCACTTGCATGAGAAATGTTCCTGTTGCAGTCCCGCATGATGGATAGACTCACCGGACGATTTCTAGGAAAATCATATATCTTAGCAGAGTTCTTTCCTTGATTTCTACTTCTTCCTCGCAAATGACCTATGATGAACAAGTGGAACTTTTCGAATGGAATTCTAGAGACCTTAGACTCGTTAGAGAGAATATTAAATTTTGCAAGAGTTAGTTTAATTGACATCTTCCGAAAATAATAATTAAACAATTGACGCCAATAATAAACTAATCTCCTCACATTACTCGCTTCCTGGTGAAAGAGCTTGTCCTCAAGCTTGAAGTCAAAATAGTTGACGATGTAATCAACCTGGTTCGATCACAGTTTCAGTTTATGGTTTTACGCCATCTTGACAGCTAATTCCAACCGAAAGAGTTTCTTACGTTGATGTCGAACTGTATATGGTACATCTCCATTATAACATAAGCCTTCTCCCTTCTCTGCCATTTCTACATGTGACGATTTTAAAAAAAAAATGGGGTAGATGAATTTATCCAACTTGCTTTTGCAGTTCCTTTTAACATACTGATGCCTTCAGAAAGTATTTGTTGCTTCTTCTCAAAGGTTCTGGCTGCATAGAATCTACACGGGCTAACAGTTCTTGAAGTTGGAAAAGATAATCTTCCACAGATCCTCTTTAAATCAATTTTACTAATCCCCCCAAAGGGTTCTCTTGCAGTGGTGGTCCAAACTGTAGGTATAGGTTTCTTGGAATGCCTGTCATGAAAGATTCCATTTGATAATACAATATCTGTGCCCTTCCTGTCAGGTGAAAAGCAGCTAACCCTACTCTGTCTATTTCGGCTGTTTTCTGATTTGAAAAGAATTTATCGCATTGGTGCAACCAAATTAGGGCTTCTGTCCCATCAAAAGTCAGTAAATCCAACTTTGTGTACTGCAGAACCATGCCAGATCCTGTTGTCTCTGATTGATTTTCCTGTTTCTCTAGTCAACTCTCGCGTTTGTCAACACTGTTGTTACCTCTGCCAACACCTTTTTCTTTATCAAAGTTCTGATTGGATGTCAACAACTCTCTCATTTGCAACATGACCCAGTTGATCTTCAACTGTATTGATGCTTTAAGCAACTCCAATTCTTCACTAGTTCAGGATCGCCCATTGTCTCTAGCTCTAAAGCCAATTTGTTACGGTCCTGCATTAGGGATCTCTAGTCACCGGACAATTTGTAGGAAAACCATCTTAGCAGCATCTTTCCCTGATTGCTACTTCTTTCTCGTGAATGACCTATGGTGAACAAGTGGAACTGGTCAAAGGGAATGCAGTAGAGGGAACCTTAAATCTGCTAAGAATTGATTTAATCTGATATCTTCCTAAAATAATAGTTAAATAGTTGACGCTAACAGTAAACTGATATCCTGCGGTGCCATATTTGTTCCTTTGATTCCTTTCTCTTGAAATTTCTCATCTGCTTTCTTCCTGTAAGATTTTCAACTGTTGTCCTGTAAAATTAATGCCATGAGGAAAATAGGAGAAAATGACTGCAGAAAATTGCATCTTATTAGGTTTTGGAAAATAAAAATCAGAAATTTTGGCAATTTCCATGGTATTTCTATATGTTTCATGCAATTCAAAAACTTTAAAGATGTTGATAAAAATGGGCTCCATGAGGGTTTCTTGATCAGAAAGCATAAAATTACATGTGCAGCTATTATCAATCAACCTTAAGCATTCATTTGTCACATCTATTCTACACTCTTTCTAGTTACATATGTGCCCTTGTTTCTTGTTTTTACTACGTGTATATGCGACATGACATATCATCTCCTTGTAGCTGGTTACGTTTTGCGGTTGATGCATTTCAACGTTTTTACTATTCAGCATGTATGGAGTGTTGACTTGAAAGCTTTCTGATTGAAGTCACACATTTCGTACATTCTTTGTTCTTTTTCTGTAGGTATCCGAAGAACCACTGGTGTATCCAATGCAGCTGGTGGCAAGGATACAATTGCAGGCATGCTAGCTTCGCTTATGGAAGTAGTTAGAACAACTGTGGCTTGTGAGTGTGTTTATGTTCGGGCAATGGTGATCAAGGGATTGATTTGGATGCAAAGTCCACACGACTCATTTGATGAACTAAAATCCATTATTGCATCTGAGCTTTCTGACCCAGCTTGGCCAGCAACGCTTTTGAATGATGTTTTGCTGACGTTGCATGCTCGTTTTAAGGTACAAAATGGAAACAACTTATAGCATCCTTCTGCACTATCACAAACTCTTATTAAAAGCTTGATCGGCAAAACATTATTTTCTTTTTTTATGAAGGCCATCATCCTGTTCACTCTGTTATCTCTAACAAATTGGGGTATGTGTTAAGGTTACTTGTCACATTATTAAGAATGTGTTTCAGACTTGTTTGTTTTTGTGTGAGCTATGTTCCTGTACTCCACTCTATGCTCCTCTATTTCAACGAGTTAGGTCTTTGTATTCTTTTATTTTTTGTCTCTTTGTTGATAAGCATAATTAAATTGATGAATGGCTGCCTTAACTGCAGACCAATTGGTTAAGTCAACATTCCTTACATTCCACTTACATGTTTCTTTGTTGATAAGCTATTATTAACTTGTTTGTTTTTGTATGAGCTATGTTCCTGTTCACTTTATTCTCCACTACATTCCACTTACATGTTTCTTTTTTATTCCAATTGGTTAAGTCACACGTCAACTTAACTGCAGGCCATGTAAACTAATTTCTAGTACTTTTTTGTTATAGATTCTTATGAATTTATTTGACATGTCTAGTTTACCAAAATACCCCCGTCAATTGAATGATGCTTATTGACTGTGGGATTGAAATCACATTCAATAGATGTCTATGGACTTAATTTATTGAAGTAAAGAAAAGGGAGCAAAATTTATAAATTTGTAAACTACAAGGATCAATACATGCTTAAACCATTTCAAAAATTGAGCTTTCAATCTTTCTGTAGCTAGAGGACATCTATTTGGATATTGTGGACTGAAATTGGAATTTATGCTACATTGTCTTGGGGTGTTACCTCCCTTAGGTCCTAGTTTAGATTGAACATTTTAGGGTTACCTGTTGTATAATCCAATAATAACCAGTTTAGTTTATTAGTGCATATATAATGTTTTAATTCACTGCTTTACCAGGCAACACCAGATATGGCTGTCACTCTTCTTGAACTTGCAAGGATCTTTGCTACTAAAGTTCCAGGGAAGATCGATGCTGATGTTTTACAACTTCTTTGGAAAGTGAGTTTCCTTTCAATTATCTTGATAATAGATTTTATACCCTGTGTTATATGTAGGGGTGATAACGAGCCAGAGCCTGCCCAGGCTCGGCTCGGGCTCGAATTTGACAGTTTGAGCTCGGCTCGTGTTCGGGCTCGAGCTCAGCTTGTTGCTTTCCTCAAATTGCTTTAAATATTTTTCTTGAAGTTTTGAAAAATAACATGTGAAAACCTGTTTGAGAAAAGGGAATTTAAAGTATTTAACCATGATAACAAGTTAACAACACTTAAACATAAAAGTGTATTTATATATATATATATATAATTATTACGAGCTTTTCAAGCCGAGCTTGGGTCGGCTTTACTTGACTTGTTAAGGTCTCGAGCTGAGCTTTGACCGATCCGAGCCCTAGTAGCTTTGACTTGGATTATACTTGTTGATCAGTAATACCTATTGCTCGGCTGTAACTTGTTGTTAGCATGAAAGACTTACTGGTTCGGTTAATGGGAGGAGTGTTTTTGTACAAATTCAAGGCTTCAGGACATAAATGTGACTTTTCGTATTGTTGGGACAAAAATAATATTGGTGCCTAACTTTACGAGAATTGAATGATAATACTCTGTTTGCACATTATTATTTGGATTTCCACTTTTAGTTTCTCCTGTCCTTTTACATTCAAGTTTATATCTTTACCATGTTACCCGTTCATTCTTAAAATATTGTATAATATGGTTGGCAACAGAGCAAGGGGGTGCAAAATTGCCTCATTCTCCCCCACCTCCATGGATTTCTTAAACAGCCATATCTTTCCGGTCGTGCCAAAAATACTTTTTTCCATATAGATGGTTTAATTTTTTTTTATCTTAAAGCACACAACTAGTTTTTTTAGTGTTTATGTGTACTGTATATATCAGTTTACACTATACTATATGACTACCATAATTTTCTATCAGAAAGTAGCTTCTATTAGAATTTCTAAAATTTTCCGTAACACTCACTCAGAGTAGACTTGCGAAATCCATGTGACAGATTGAGTTTTGGCATCCCCGAACATACTGATTGAATCATTGTTCTGTTATTAGACTTGTCTTGTTGGAGCCGGTCCTGATGGGAAACACACAGCATTGGAAGCAGTCACTATTGTTCTAGACCTCCCACCCCCACAACCTGGATCAATGTCTGGATTTACTTCAGTAGACAGGGTATCTGCATCTGATCCAAAGTCAGCTCTAGCGTTACAGAGATTAGTCCAAGCAGCTGTAAGGATCTTTTCTGTTAAATTAAATTTGCATTTTGAGTCATTGCTATGCTGAAGTGAGCTGCTGTTAGGTGTGGTTCCTTGGGGAAAATGCTAACTATGCTGCTTCGGAATATGCTTGGGAGTCTGCAACGCCTCCGGGTACTGCATTGATGATGTTAGATGCGGATAAAATGGTTGCTGCTGCCAGCTCCCGTAATCCCACACTAGCAGGTGCATTGACTCGACTCCAGAGGTGTGCTTTCAGTGGTAGCTGGGAGGTATGAGTTTCAATTGATGTGTTTCTTCTGTGATTTTGTCTTTATTTCCTGTAAACATATGCTCTGTCCTCCTTTTTGGTTGACTTTAACTTAGGTTTGTAATTAACTTTGGATGGTGTCACGGTTTAGGGAGCATATGCTAGTATTACCTCAGGTGCAAATTTACAAGATAAATTGCCATTGTTGACATTTTGTGATAAATGTTTTCCAACTTTTGTTTTAGATATTTTAATTAATTAAATTTTATAATAATAAACAATATTTTATCAAAGTTTCTATATCGTATATATTTTTCCTTTTTCTTTCTCAGTAATAAGTATAAAAGAATAGGTCAAATATGAAAAATTTTAAGCCATCAAAAGTCAAATGTGACCACCATTTGTGACAAAGGGAGTAATATCTTGTTGTGTACTTCACATTAGTGGATACATGCTTTTGTTGGTAAGACTCCTTGTATTTTCCTTAAAATTGTTATATTAATTTTTCTGTAATACACATAATGTCCACCTTTTTTGTAGTTTGTCTCCATTCACTATATTTTCAATTTCTTAGGTTGGCTTGGAACGAAAGGAAAAAAAAAGTGAGATTGAAACTAACTCCTACTAAGATAAGGTACAGAGTACAAGTTTAATAACTAGAAAAACACTAACTACAAAGTCTTTAAGTAATATATGACTACATTCTACATTGTAAAAATTGCTTTTGAATTGAAGTTCTACGGCATGTGGCAGTAAAACTATTTGGTTGAGCCGGTTCAATTAATATTTGAGCAAATGGTATATACTTGAACTGCTTAAACACCTGCACACTTATTCATCGTAGAAAATTGTTTCTGGTATTCTAACTTTGCTGTAGTTATGTTGATTGATGTGAACATTATTTTTGTTTGAGATGTTCCTTGGTTATGATCTCTGTGTTTGTTGGCAATGGTCTATGTGTGCTATATTTTATCATATTCAATTTTATTTCAACTTCTAAGGTACTATAATGATGTTGCTCTAATTTCTGTGTTTCTGTATTTTTTATTTTGTATGGACATATTAGGTCCGCATTATTGCTGCTCAAGCTCTTACAACTGTAGCAATCCGGTCTGGTGAGCCATTTAGGCTACAGATCTATGAATTTTTACATGCCTTAGCACAAGGTGGTGTGCAGTCTCAGTTATCTGAAATGCATCTCAGTAATGGAGAAGATCAAGGAGCCAGTGGTACGGGGCTTGGAGTTCTAATAACTCCTATGATCAAAGTTCTTGATGAAATGTATAGTGCACAAGATGACTTAATCAAGTACGCGTGTAGAACTTTCCTATTTGATTGTAACGTTTTTCTGGGGGGTGATAATGACGAAAAAGGCTCCTATTGTCCATAATCAGGGAAATACGCAACCATGATAATGCAAATAAAGAATGGAAAGATGAAGAGCTTAAGAAATTATACGAAACCCATGAGAGGTTGCTGGATCTTGTTTCACTGTTTTGTTATGTGCCACGAGCAAAGTATCTCCCTTTGGGGCCAATAAGGTAAACCTTGTTACACCTTTTTGTAGTGTGATAGAAAGAGGAAAAAGAAAAGAAAACATATCTTGTTTGAACAACATGAAATACATTCCATTTGCTTCTGTTTCATTTGTTGTACTTTATTCTATTCTAAAGTCTTGAGTTTTTCTCATTTTTTTTTACCTTGTATTTTTTCAAGTGCAAAACTTATCGACATATATCGCACACGGCATAATATCAGTGCATCAACTGGTTTGAGTGATCCAGCTGTTGCCACTGGAATTTCTGATCTTGTTTATGAATCCAAACCGGCTGCTACTGAATCTGATACGCTGGATGATGATCTGGTAAATGTTTGGGCAGCCAACCTTGGTGATGTCCCGGCAGTGAACAGGGTAAGAAATTATGTTTTGCCTGAATTTTGATTCAAGTGATGTTTCTGTTTAAGAATTATAGTTCTAGAATCAAATACCTAGCCTCTATGTGTGTTGTTTTAGGGGGTTTGGGGGTGCTGGATATAATTCATAGGATGGATTCTTGGAAATAAAAAATTTACACACACACACAAAAAAAAGGTGTGCTTGGTTGAGTGGAAAAAGGGAAAGAATATAAAATTTGAGGGTAGAAAAGGAAAGTGAGTAAAGAAAATAGGAAAGGGGTTCATTTTCCATTATAATGCATAAAAACAAATTATTCCAAATTGAAATGGTAAGAGGAGAGAATGACAAAGTTATAAATAAGTGCATACTTTTCCAAATTATGCATTTTTTATTTTCATCGTTTTTCCTCTCATTTTTCAACTTTACCAAGCTATTAATGATAAGAAAATTACTTTTTTTTTTTTAATTTTTCCATATTTCCTGCCAGACACGCCTTTGGAAAGATAAAGAAATTCTGTCTATTTACTTTTCTCCCCCAATTTCATCTTTTCAATTTTCTTTCCTTTGTACCTAGAAAAGCCTAAAGGATCAGTATACACTCTACAGAGGTGTGTTGATTGATCGACTGGAAGGCTCTCTGATGTTGGAAATGATATCTAATAAGATTACACTCTGTTGTACAATCCGATGACTGGAATCTTGAGGAATCCAATTGGCTGTAACCAAACAGTGGAATGCTGCTTAGGAATTTATTTATAAAACCACCTCTGGCAACTCTTATTTATCCTTGACGAGTTCTTGGTATCTTTCTATGGATTCTGTACAAGATCTGAGAACTGAAGATAGTATCAGTTCTTGCAACATATGGGCAGCAAAGAATTAGGGAGTACCCATAGTTCAATTGAGCGTGGAAAGCTTGACATACTCATTAGCTGTTATTTTGAAAATAAGTTCATTTATTTAATACTAACTTGAGAAACTATAAGTAGTCAAGTTTTTACAGGTGCTGTTAACTGACCAAATAGCTTCAGTTGGTTCTGCTATAATAGTTCAGCAGTAAACATTTCCAAATGGAGGAATACTAGTGATGTAGAACCACTGAATGGTAAAAAAGGAAGAAGATATCTATTAAAATTGAGTCTACATCACTGTAGATGCTAGGACTACAACTCTTTAGTTTTAGCCCTTGCTTCCCTATAATCCTGGATTCCTGATCTAACTTTATATCTCTGAATGCATTGACCGGTTATTTATTAGTCACCCAAGCACTTTAATTAAAAGGGTAAGTACAATCATTCTCCTTCTGGTTTGAAGTTTACTTTTCCCTTTTAGCACCTGACAATTTGTCACACGGAGTTTTCCCACTTAAGGCCTGGTATTTTCTTTTTCCTCCCACATTTGGCATCTTTGCTATGTTATGTCACCCAAAAAAGTTCTAAAACTACCCTTTATGGTGAACCAAAAATATACATTTTTAATTGCTGTACTTTTTGAATTTTGTTGGATGAAATTATTGGCATAGTCACCTTTGTATATAAAACTGAACCAAAGAGTTTGTCAAGAAAAAGTAAAGGCATGTGGGAAAATTTGAAACCATACATGTATTTAAGTGTGTAATTTACCCTAATTCAAGTTCAAAAAATAACTACTTACCATAGGTTACAGAATAACAACTGTCAATGTTAGCTGATCGTGCACTGTTATTCTAATTGAATTTTGATAGAGGGCATACGTACTGTTGTATGTTAACTCTTTTCATGAATGTGAGCAGTCTGATAATCTTGTATGGAGGGCATACTTACAGAAATTATCTTTTACCCTTGAAGCTCTATCATACTTTACAGCCGTTCTATGCTTTTTGTTGTTTTTGACCTTACAATAAAGCTTGCAAACTTATTATTATTATTATTGAATGTATGGAATCGTTTGCCTTTTTCATGTTGTATAAAACACGTACTAAACTGTCTCACACAGCTTTGAGATGACCTCAAACTCCAAAGGTTTATCCTTGTATCATAATGTTTGCATTGGGGAAGATGTTCTGAGTTACTTTCCCAAAGTTTCAATGATTACAGGATCGCATCTATGCACATTTCCTTTTTTTTCTTTTCTAAGTTGTGATTACTAATATTCCAAGTGAGGTTCATGTGTCTCTACGTCATGCTAGGTCAATGAATTTCTTGCCGGTGCTGGAACTGATGCACCAGATGTTGATGAGAACATCGTCTCTAGACCTTCTGTTAGTTATGACGACATGTGGGCCAAGACACTTCTGGAGAGTACAGAAATGGAGGTATGATTTCTTCCAAGTACCTCACATGTTGATTGATATAGATTGATAGAATTAAAATTTGACAGGACTAAAAAACCTGCTTGGAACCAAAATCCTGTCCTTTTTGGACTGACTTGTCAGAGACTCGTCACTCGTGAACCAGAGAGAAAAAAACTCTAAAGAAGAGATGACTGGAACCTGAAAAGGGCCATAGCGATTCAAGATTGAACCAACTTAAAACCCATAAAACTTGAATGCTTCATCATCATTAGTTGCCCAAATGGTCAAATGTTAAAACCAATCAAAGTTATATTAATTAATTTTAAATCATCACAGATATTGAGTTCTTATTGCTGTAAACTTTTAGTAGTCTGAAAATTAATTGATCAATATTTATTAAGTTTTCTTCAACCCAAGACGTTTTTCTCTTCATTAATTCTAAAAAGTGAACATTGCAAAATACAAAAATTGAAACTATTATCAATTAGTTTTAAATATCAGGATGTTGAATTTGTTATAATTTTTTAACATTAAAGTTCTGCCAGTAAATTTTCTCATTTAATAGTATTCTTCTTAAGTTAGTATTTGCTTTTTTTTGGCCAACAAGTTTGTATTTGCTTTATGAACAGAGTTTTGTACTCCTTTTAATAATCTCCATTATTCAATGATCCAATGCTTTTTTTAACGAAAAAGTTGAATAAAATAAATTCGTGAAAATTTGAAATAAATATTAAAAATTGATGAATAAAAAGAAAGAATAAAAACACACAGAAATACCAACAGTGAGTGTATAGACAAAACTATAGTATCATTATATTAATGTAAATATTTATATCCTTATTTGAAATTTCAATTTTGTTCTATTATGTTTTGTCTTAAAATTTTTAGATAAACAACGATATATATTTTACATTGATTACAAAAAAACTATTATTAATGTCAAACTCAAAACCTGACAGCTTGAACCCAAAATAGTCCAAATATGACTTGCCCGTAACCCCAGATGATTGAAATCTGAAGTGAATCGATGGGTCTGTGCTTTAAATTGGTTGGATCTTAGATGACCCTAACCCGAATTACACCCGAGGGAAACTGTTTGACCTAAATCCACCTGATTCCTGCCTCCATGTATGCTGGAGTTCGAAACTATGTGCATTTTAGCTATCTGAGATATCCTCTTTCAATGGTATTTCTTGAGTTGCAGGAAGATGATGTCAGGTCATCAGGCTCCTCTTCTCCTGAGTCAACAGGTTCAGTTGAAACTTCCATATCATCTCACTTTGGTGGAATGAACTATCCTTCATTGTTCAGTTCCCGACCAGCTACTTATGGGGCTTCACAACCATCGGTATATAAAATGCAATCAATATTCTTGGTTAATAAGTGGTTTTTCAGCTTAGGTTGTTTTCTTTTATAAGATAATTCAGTGGTTCTTCTGATATACCTCACTTATCTAAGTTTTCTATTCATTTATTCATACCAGTTTCTCTGAAGGGATGGGTTACCTATTAACTTTAAGCAACATACTTCTTGGTTCATTCATTTTCATGGATTGGTTAGGAAGCTGTGTCTTGATTATAAACTGATGCTTCCGTCACTATGAACATGTCATTAGTTTTCCATTAAGAATTGTTTAATTTGAGGGGTGAAAAGGAATATGTTCAATTTAAATGGCCCTAAATTTAGTTGTGCATTTATTATTATGTTTACGTTCAACGAGACCTTTTTCTTTTGCAACTATATAACAAGTTTTGTTGTCCTAGTAGAATAGTTGAGTTCTGCGTAATCATTTTTTTTTTGACAGAATGTTCTGCATAATCAAATTACTAGGTTGTATAGCGTAAGCACCATGGAGGGTTAATGCATTTTTGACAATTAAATTATTTGTTTAGTAGTGCATGTACATGTTCCTTGAACGTGGTGCATTCTTTTTCTAGGATCAATAATTGTTCTCATTAATTATTAACAAAGTGAACAAAATGTTACCGTTGTTTGTGGCGATCTTTTCTTCTTTCCTGTATCTTTTACTTTCTAATTTTGGCCGGGTTCAACTTCCTCCAGCAGGAGAGATCTGGTGGAAGCAGATTTAACAATCCTTCATCTATTAATGAGGGTTATGGTTCCCCTGTAAGTGTTCCTTGCCCCAGACAATCTATACTGGTATCTGCAGATTTATGTTTTTGTTCTGATTCATCAGACATTCTCAGATTCGAGAAGAACCTCCGCCATATACATCACCTGAACGGCATGATTCATTTGAAAACTCCTTAGCTGGACACGGGTCCCGTAGTTTTGAATCCCAGGATGATGATCGTGTGTCTTCTGGAAACCCACAATTTGGGACCGCTTTGTATGATTTTACTGCAGGTGGAGATGATGAGGTAAGTTGACTCTGCTAGTCAGGATTGTCTTTTTGAAATTTGAAGACGGTTCATTTGTTCATAACAGATTTGCTAGCTTGCCTTTGATGTTTGTTCACCGCTGGTTCTGATTTTTGCAAATCAAAGAAAATTGCATGTTAATAAATAATAAATTTTGATGGTATAATTCAATTATCTCAATTGGTTTGGGTGGCTATGCTCAGATGACTTGGCATGATTTCCTTGATTGCAGTTGAGCTTAACAACTGGAGAAGAGGTTGAGATCGAGTATGAAGTTGATGGATGGTTTTATGTAAGTACTATTACAGAAGGTTGCAAAACTGAGTTATGACCACGCTTAATTCATATGTATCTAAGTTTGCGTGTGTATGGTTTTGCCTCTGATCCTAATGTATAAAATGATTTTGAAAAAATTAAATATGGCCGTGTCCAACACATTTGTATTCAGTATTCATGCTCGATGGGTACCAGTCTCTTTGTGGTAAAGCCAGCCCCCTATGAAGCAGACTATTTTCTGTAGTGTGTCTAATGATCTAACAGACACTCCTACTTTGTTGCAGGTGAAGAAAAAACGACCTGGAAGGGATGGTAAAATGGCTGGGTTGGTCCCTGTTCTTTATGTCAGTCAAAGTTAGGGTACCTCTTAATGGAAGCTTCAGTCTTTCTGCATGTCTCAGTGCCAGCTCGGATGATTCTAATTTCCTCAATTTGGTAGAATTTATGTTTATCAAAAAAATTTCCGGCTTATGATGCATTTAGTTTTGTTTTGTTAACTGTTGAAGCATTTAGTTGGGACTTTTGATGTGCTTTTTCTGGTTTTAGAAGCATAAATGTTTGCACATTTGAGTTTGAATTTGTAAGCATGGAGAGATTTTAGTGTGTGAATTATTTGTGCTAAAAGGGATTGAATTTTAATTTTAGTATAAATTCATGTTTCTTACACAAATTCAATTTTTATATTATATGATATTATTGAATTGAAAACAGATGGCATCAAAGTTAGAATTTAAATAAACTATCACTGTTGTTTACCAACATTGATTATTAACGATGATCGAACTCAAATTTCCAAGTTCATACTTAGTCTTTACGAAAAAAAAAAAGATATATTATATATTAAGTAATTAAATAATTAAATTTAATTTGTACAGATCAAAATTTAGATTTCGAAGGTTTTTTAAGGGTTAAAATTCAAAGTTAGAAGGCATAACTAATTAACCAAAGCTTATAATAACAAAAAATTTCTAACTCAGAAATTCTTCTAAGAAGCAACTAAATAATAATGGCGGCGAAAACCATACAATAAATGAATTAATATATACAAAAGTATGAACTTCAAATTACGAATGTTAAGTTACGGGTATTAAAGTAAGACTTGAAAACGATTCCTGCACAAAAATAATAATCAAAGGTGTGTGTTCATGCGCGATGATCGATGGTAGAAGCGACGATTTGGGAGATTGAGTTTGAGAAATTTTGGAGATTTAGAGAATGTTTTGTAAAAATTATAAAATTTTAAGATTTTATAAAAAAATGGAAATCTTTTTATTAAATTTTTTAAGTTTTTAGTTTTGAAAAAAACAAAATAAACACGCCACTCGTCAAACATTGATTGGTTAAAAAAATATTTAACATTGTAAACTTTAAGTATCTAAAATTATAATAGTTAAAATTTTAGAAATCTATTTTTTTAAAAAAAACTTAAAGTTTAAGTACTTATTTTTTATTTAAATCTTTTAAAAACAAAATTTAAAAGTAATCGGAATATATTCCCTGAAAATGCGTTCAGCTTTTTGAAAGTTGGCGTGGGGTTGGTGAGAGAGGGGTCATCATCGGTGATGGAATGGGAAAAGTATTGTTATCCACTCACATGCCGCACCTCCCATTATCTACACAATTTCAAACTCGCTTTTTCAAATAGTACCAAACTCTGATGAGCTAAACGAACTGCTGGGGGAAGAACGTTGGGACCCACCATCCCATCACCATGGTTCTCAATCGAAAGCAAATATCAGCTTGGAGTATTTCTCAACATTCCCATGTAAATCACGGAATGGAAAAGGATTTTAAATATCATTTGTTGAGACGTGCAAGATTTTGAAGAGCTTCATTAACAATAACAAACCAAACCGCTCCAATAAAGGAGTAAACAAAGAAACAGAATTAAGAGTACCAATGAGCGGTTTCTCTTCGGCCGAATTCCACACCACTTACATGGATGGGATCTTTTAAATTAAAAAAAAAAAAGAGTAAAGAGAGGTTACTAATCCAACGTAATAGTTAAAACTAAGAAGAGACATATATAGAAGAGAAGAGGGCACTAGGGTTTGAATGATACACAGGAACAAGGGTAAAATTAAACCAAAAAAAAGGTGTCGTTCCCTCTTACTCTTAGGGACAATTGGGGTTTTTACCAGGCCCCCCATAATAAAAGTAATGGCCCCAATCCCCGTTGCTCCCTGTTTGTACATCATAGCAGTTTGATTGTTCTGTAAAGGTGCCAAGCCCTTTGGGAGCCTTGAGATTATTGGAGTCATCAACAACTTGTATGTTCCTGAAATAACTAGATTTGCCAAATCCTTCTTCGGGGAAACGGCCGCTGCCCATTTGTGTGGAAGTATGGTGACCATCTGGTTCCGAATTAACAACTTCACCACCCCATTCGATCATAGAAGCACTGTCTGCTAAGTAGGAGAACAAGAAGGAAGGCCAATAACCCAACACATAGTCATTACCAAACTGCATCCACCAATGCCCTTCCTTAGGATCCTACAAAACCGGTTTTTTTTACACGGTTAAATGTTTACACCATGATCATTCATAACCAAAATCAAGGGTGTGAGAGGTGTTGTGGCAGTAAAATAAATTGAAAGTATCATGCAATATTCATCAATCACATTAAGTGAGCAAATATGTGCCAGAAAGATGATGCAAAAGATATCAGAATCTCTGACTCAATGATGTTACTTCTGATTTCTTAACCCACAATTATACATATCTAGAGGCACTGTTTTGGCTGCTAGTATTGCAAGAATACAATAATGCATTTCATCGGACACAGTTAGCTAGCTTCTTTCGGAAAGGACAATTTCCATTCATGCTCACATGCATAGTTGGCAGTATAAATCCATCTCCTTTGGCTATTTTTTTAAAATCATAATAAGGAACTACCGTCAGTGCGCAGAATCTTAATAATTGAAGCTTGTCGGGTTTTTTACCTTCCATACAAGTATACTGATATCATATTGAGAATTCCGATAAGCAGAAACAGGAGATATGCTTGCTCCCATTGCTATTTCACTGTTAATTTGGATGAAACCAGAACAAAGGAGATTGTAGCAGCCTGTAGCTTGATATGCATCACTCTGTAACACATTAACCATGCGAGGAAATCCTAATAAGTACTTAGAAATATGATGACTAAGGGTAATTGGAAGTGAAAACCTAGAAATTGTAGACTTACGGTCCAGTAGGTGAAAAGCCTTGTATTGTTGTCACCATAGAGATCTGGGCTAACCTGTTTACATTTACATGCGTATAGCTCTAACTTTTATAAAATTAAAATGAATAAATGGAACATAAAAATTGAAAGCAGGTAGAACAATTGTTTAAAGCAAAACGACTATAGTAATTTACCTGCCAACCAGCTTCAATGCTATTAAGATCTTCACCAAAAGAACCTCCAAGAATCCACAACTGGGATAAGCTGAACTCATTAGGCTGCTGTATTTTGGGTTCCCAAACGTTAATGGTTGCTTTAGCTCCATAATATTTATCCCCTTCCACATATGCTATTGCATGCTAATCGCCACCAACAAGACAAACATGCAAAAAAAAAATACAGTGAGAATACAAAAGATAACAAACATGAATGAGTTAAATTGTTAGTGAAAAAAGGCACCTTTATATTACCTGGTGACCACTTTCATTGATCAGATCGGGATCTGCAGACCTGGGCTGAGGGATGGCCCTATGCTTCTTCTTACCATATCTTTTAACTGAGCTTGCCCTCAAAACATCCTCTTCCTTGGTTCTTCTGATGGGAATGGTTCCTTGGGGACATTCACCATTCATGTGCCACAACTGAGTTATGGGTTTTAAGCGTTGTTTGGGTTTCTCGGTGTCAGTGTTAAAGACCTTGTTCCCGTCAAAAAGACCTTCCGGGTGGTAACTGGGCCTCATCTAATGCACCAAAACAAAACAACAACCAATCTTTCAAATACCAAAAACATGGAACTGCTGTCCACAGTACAACAATGGAAAAAGGAGCCGAAGAAGGAACCTGAATTTTGTGGTCTTTGAGAAAAGGATGATCAAAAGCAGGCTGATGAGAGATGTGAACACAGTCTATAGTATCCCCATCTGGACTCTGTATATCAGTATCACCATTCAAAACAAAGGTACACCTTTAATTAAAATTATCGACATATATTTGTACTACTACCAATCAATACACGAAATAATTTTATAAATTAATACATTCTCTATTCTACAGTAAGTTAAAAAGGAGAAAATGGTAACTCCGAAAAACTTTTTTCATGGAAAACCTAACAACCCATATGTATTAATTTCCCGTTTGGTTGATATCAAACTAGCTAAAGAAAATAATAAATCAAGTGTGGTTGTACAAGATTAACGCGAAATCACTTTTATAAACCCAAAGTACTTAAAAAAAACAATCGCGCAGAAGATCAGATCAAAACAGAAAGAAGCATTTCCTGGAATGAATTTAGGGTTCATTTTCAGAAAGGCTTCGAACCGAACCAACAAAATTCGAAGAAAAGCTCGGCTTACCTGGATGGTTTTAACAGCCGGTTTGTTCAAGCGGTTCAAGTGGTTTTGCGCTTGAAGCTTCTGCCTCGACACACTTACTCTAGCCGCGCATGATACCGAAATCAAACTCAGCATCCAGAAAAAAACTAGCGTCACTCCATTTCTTGACCTCTCTCTGCTAAAATGCACATCCCCCATTTTTTTGTTTATTGCTAAATAAACCCCAAGCTTTTTCCTCTTCTCTGTAAGGTTCAATGTATATCCTACGCACTCCTGGTGCAATGTAGGGAAGTCAGAGTAGAAGCAGCGGTTTCCACAACCATAAGCCAAAAGCAGTGAGGGAGAAAGCGATGAATGAACCCTTAAAAGTTTCTTTCTTCCTTTCCACTAAAATCCAAATTATATAATATTTCTCTTACTTTTCTCAAAGCATTTTTTCCACACTCTCTCTCTCCACCAACTCATGGTTTCTCTCTCTCGCAAGGATAAAATTTTTAATTGTTACAAACCCAACAAGTATCTCCGTAAAATAACGGATAATAGTTCAAATTATTTAGTTTACAAGGTGTACGTGTATTGTCAAATGAAATGATTAAGAATATGTATGTGCTGGTTGTCGACCGCCAGTCACTTATTTATTTATTTATTTGGTTCGTTCTTTTGATTTTAGTCCATTTAATTCAATAAATTTGTCTTTATGACACGCTTTCCTCTATCTTTTGGATTTGACATCGTCATGACTGATTAATGCGCTCTTTTAATTATCCCGTTGATTCCTTTTTTAGACCCTCAAACTAGATCTAGATGCAAGTTTAGTTATCGCTCTTGTTTTCGATTGAGTTGTGGTAATGAACGTGTTGTCAACATGCCCAAATTCTGTAATATGCATTTTTAATGTTGTTTGTTGATGATTTTTACCTTCATCGTCGAGCTATGGTGGTGTTTTGTATTAACTTAGTTTCGAGTCTTTAAATTAAGTTTTTACATTCTTCTTTTTTTCTTTTGTCTTGTTTATGATCTAGAGATGTTAGTTTTTGTATTTTTAGGAATATGTTCGGATCATATTTAAAAAAAATTAGGCTATGTTGGATTTTTAGGCCAAATAAAAGTTAATAATTAGAATATAAGGGATGTTGGAAAATATTTAAGGATACATGTAATTTTTTACCATATACGGGGACCTCGCCACCTGCATATAGTGTTTTTAAAAAAAATTAATATTAAATAGAGAGACCTCGCCACGGTGGAGTCCTTTGAAAAAATATTAAAAAAATAGATCTTGCCACCTGTAGATGGTGAGGTCACTTTGTATACTAAACATCTCCTATATTTCAAATATTGACTTTCATTTGGATTATTCTCTAAATTTTTCTAAAAATTTAATTATTACATCATAATTTTATTTTGAACAATTATCCGAATTATTTATGTGATTTACACTTAAAAACAAAATTTATTAATTTATTTTGAACAATGATCCAATTTTATATAAATTGTATATAAATATTCTCAACGTAGTGGAATCTGATTCCAACTTGATCTGGTCAGGAATTTTTTATTCAGAATGAGTGAAGAGGGTCCCATTTTTTTAAATGAATATAATTGCATTTGATACCAACCAAAGGAATCCAAAGAAAAATAACTCATAAAATTATACATTATAGTTCTCCAGTAATATATTTTATCATTTGTATTTTATATATTATCAACCTTCAGCGGGACAGACAACCTGGCTTTCTCGTCGGCGGTATTTTGATCTTTTTTTACTAACTTATATTTACGATTAAAATGAATTTTGCTTTTTTTTATACTAAATTTGGAATCCATTTCGAAATTTAAATTTTACAAAATCGAAATATTTTAGAAATTCAAAACTTACAAAGTTAAATAGAAAGTAATATTTATGATTACATCTTTGGGTTAATACTTTTAACTATTATTTTTTATTAAATATTAACTACTATTTTTTGTTGGATAAAACAATATAAATATTTTTAATCATTCGACCAATTAATAAATCGACTATTATCTTTAATTCTTTCTATAAAGCTCTTGATCAATTTAACTTTTTGTTGTCTTTATAAAAAAGTATTTTTAAATGAAAATGTTAGTATCACAAATGTTACAAGATTCATAAGTTGTGTGTTAATCACATGAATCATATATGACAACCGATCCTTGTAACATGTTCCATTTTCTTTGTCATTTTATGATCTCGACTCAAATGTTTATAGTAATGTTTTTGACAATTTTAAAGAAATAAAATAATTTAATTTGTCAATTATTTTTATGATCCAATGCGTCAATTTGGATTCATCGGGTCAAGTTTAGGTGTCATATATCACATAATATTTAATAAATTTATTAATAATGAACTTTAGTGTGTCAAACATGATACCCTAAATTATCCGCACACTAAATATATAACTCATAAATCAGAAACTAAAAAACTTAAATTATAAACCATAATCTCTAATTATAAAATCATAAAGCCAACAAATCTTAAATCTTAAATTAGAAACAAACATGTCTTAAATTCGAGTTCTATGCTAAAAATGGGAATTAAATCAAAGGAGAGGGTCAAAACAGTTTAGTACAAGAATTGTGGAACTTTGAATGACATGTTCAAATTAAGTGAAATAATTGATAAGAAAGAGATAAGAAACCTGAATATGAGACTTGTGTTGCGACTAAAAAAATACCGGTGTCACTTAGAAGAACCGGGTTTTAAATTGGTTTTGAAAATTTAGTCGAATTTATAAAAATAGAGGAGTCGCCACCGGCCATTTAAAAATGGTGGACCGGACACCGAAATAAAACCAGAGATTCTTTCTTTTGAAAATGGGTTCGGGAGTCGGTTACACGCGGGGAAGGATGAGCACCCCCGTCGTGCCCGGAAATCGGTACCAAAAACATTACCGCTTAATTAATATTAAATTTTGTGAATTAAAGTGACGAATCGTATCAAAATTTGGTTATACGAGCGAGTGAATTTTAAAGGTCTTAATATTCGAGAAAGAACGTCCGAACCACCACCACTACGACTGGTACTGACCTCGTTCGTTCCCGAATAAAAAGACGCTCGCATTGCAATTTATAAACCGAAATGCAACTTAGCAAAATCATAAACGAGACATACAAATATACGCAAATCCAAGTGAATGGTATAAAAACATAAGAAGGCATAAAAGATATAAATATATGCATACATCATATACCGTACCGCTATACATTACATAACACATACATTAAATTATACTATATAACATATGATTACGTACCACAATATTCATGCATCATTAAGCATATAAAAAAAGATAAAACGTGGACTAAAATCAAAGAAAAATAAATACTAAGCAAGAAAGTGGAAATACGTAAGATAAAACAAACCATATTGGAAAAAGATGTTAAAACTATACTCAGGACATACTCCAAGGACCGATTGGAGGATTAAACCATGAAAAAAACTATTAAATCTTCAAAAACAAGGACCAAAACTAAAAGACGCTGAAATCGGTAGGGACCGAAATGGTTATTAAACCATTCGGTGTTGACTGAAGCAAATCAGGGGACGAAATTGAAAAACATTTTAAAACAACAGTGACCAGGGATGTGATTTCATAAGACGGAATGGCTAGGGGTGATATTTCAGAAACGCGGGGGGACTAAGTTGGTAAATAGACTAAATTTAAAATACAAATAGGCTATATAAAAAACGTTTTAAAATACCGAATTCCCTTTTGCCCATTCGAATAAAAAAGAAAATCAAGCCTCTCCCTTCTTCCCCTCTCACCCTAGAGTTCATTTCCTCTTATCAAGCGTTTTTTGGGTTTTTTTTGTTGGGGTTTTCACCCTAGAGTTCATTTCCTCTTATCAAGCGTAATTTCGGATCAAATTGCACCTTTGCATTGTATTAGTGCAAGCTTTTGCTCAAAGGTGAACAATCTTTCGAGGCTCATCTAAGAAGAGATTCACTTGGATAGGAAATCCTCTTGTCCCTTTTCTTTATCCGCTTCTCCCTCTTTTCAAAATTGCACTTTTCACTTTAGTGCTTTTGCTTTTGATTTCTTCAACTTTTATGTCGGTAGCTTTTGACTTGATTTGGGTAGCTCTTTGAGAACCGACCTTTTTTTCTGTTTCCTCAAAATTGCACTTTTCACTTTAGTGCCTTTGCTTTTGATTTCTTCAACTTTTGTGTCGGTAACTTTTGACTTGATTTGGGTAGCTCTTTGAGAACCGACTTTTCTTTCGTTGTTTCCTTTTGATGTTTTTGGCTGCTAAATCTGAAAGTGTATCCAATGAATATGTTCTCTTTTATTGCCCTTTAATTCACAAGGCCTCGTCTCATAGCACAATCAGGATCCAATGTCATTTGCTTGTCCATAGACTTCTATCCTTTTCTGCCCCCAGTGTAGGGGTGATCCTTGGTTTGGGTTCAATCAGAAGAAAAAGTTTTTGATAGGCTCAAACGGGGACAACAATGGGTATTTTCTTATTTTCTTTCTGTGTGAATGGAATTGAAGGAATGCCAAATGTCCTCCTATACACTGATATCAAAATTGGTCTTCAGGTGGTAGAAGTTTTAGGGTTATCACTTCATTCAAGAACCTTAGACAACAATGCCCGAGAGGAAAATTCACTCAATGGGAGTGGCCCATTATTCCTAAACACTCGTTGTCACCCCTCTCTTGGCCTGAATAGAATAGATGGTGCTTCCATTCGTATCATTCCTGTTGAGTGTGTAAAAGTTCTATTATTTACACCATTTTTAACCCATATTTCTGCTGCATTTAAGCATCATTGCATTGCATTTAGGTTAGTTTTTAGTAAAACATCACAAAAGGATTAAAAGCACGGATTCTACTGAAAGATGGCTATTTTTGTAGGTATCTGCCATAGTAGATGTTGAAGGCAGGCGTAAGGCAGAGAAGCAGGAGAGCTGAACTGGACAAGCAGACGAAGAAGACGAAGCTGCCATGGACCTGTCGTGACAGCATGGTGACAGCAGACTTATGAAGAGGAAAAGTAAAGTGGACCTCGATAGATAGAGAAAAATCTGCTCGTCTGTCGTGTGAAAGCCAAATATTTTTTCCAAGCCCCGGATCAAAAGATATGTCAAGCCAAAGCTCAAGGAAAGGAATTCCCACAAAATAAGGATGCGGCTGGAAAGTAGGAGACTTTAGAGATTTAGTCTTTATTAGAATCTTACTTTTAATTAAAGTTGTAATCCTTGTTACCTTAGATGACTTGAGCCCAAAGCTTATATAAGGGCATAGATTTAACCTAGGAGACAACCGATTACCCCATAACCGAAACCAAAAACCCCTGTCGTCCACCCGTCACCGACATGTTCTAAATTCCCCCTAGGGCTACGGGTTGTTTTGTAAAGTAGTTGCAAGGGTTGCTTTGTTTTAGGATTTTTCAGTTCAATAAAATAAACTTCAAGTTCTCTTATTTTGGTTTTAATATCTTGCAAGAGCATCGGGAGAGCATTGTGAGGTTATCCATTTACTTATCATCGGGAGAGTTAAGTATACGAAAGAAATAAGAGCGCGTTCTCTAGTTTATAGTTGAACCATCTCATGCCTAGGGATAGGGCGAGGTTAAGTGGCTAAGGAAGAATTCATACACATCGGTGTTCATCCTTCGATTCACGCCGGGAGGTATCATCAAAGACGTGTTCATCGACAGACTTGTGCCTAGGGATAGGGCAAGGCAGATCTGGGATTCTTGCCAAGCTTGAAGTACGGAGTTGGTGTGTCTGCTGCCGCGACAGCCAACGGACAGACGCCGCGACAGGTGCTATCGGCGACGGGAGCGACGACAGAACTGGAGATCCTAAGCAATTCAATACCTGCACTACCGAGCAATTCAATACCAGCCCATTCTCTCTATCTTGATAACTCAATCCTTTTATTTACGTCTTTACTTTATTATTCTCGTGACAACTCTCAAATATTTCTTTTACTTTCGTGCAGTAATTCAAGGTGAAGTCATTAGCCCAATCCCTGTGGAGACGATATCTGATACTTAGTATCACTTTACTACTTGCATCGTGTACACTTGCACTACAATTGCGATAGACTCTTTTACACGCAACAATTCCCACAACATTTGGTTTTTTTCTTTTCTTTTCAAAGTATTAAGGTCATTTTTTTGTAAAAATATAGACATATATGTTTTTAATAGAAAAACAATAAGGTTGTGACCATAAAGAATAAATGAAATGTCTAAAAGAAATTAAGAAATATAAAATGCTTGCAAAAGTCTCATTCATTGAAAATAAAACAAACGGACATCACAAAAGCCCTTACAAAAGATGCTAGCTATCACGGGCCAGCAGTACAAACCTACACATGCACCTCAACGAGGGAAAGATCCGACAACAAAAGGTAAAACAGACACGATGCATGGAGACATAACATCCTAAACTACGTTGAAGACCAACGTCTTCCAAAAGTTGCCCCTCCAAAAGATTGCCCCATCTTAGGCCGTCTTCAGACCTAATCCGCGCGGTAGATTCGAGAGTATGTCAGCAGAGGGGTGAGTTTTTCCTTCCCTTTCTCGGCACTCTTGGCCTTCCTTGAGCTCCAAGGGTTTTCAGTCGTACCTCGAGGCTTCGAAACTGTGGCACTTCTGGGGGTCTCCACTCGTCTTTGTTGCTCCCGGTCCCATTCTTCATCTAGGATTTTTCGCAATGAATCCTCGATCTTGTCTAGAGCCAGCTCGATAGGGCATTCAGAATGGGGGCAGTGCACCTCATACTGGCCGATGACAGCCTGGTCTTCTTCAGATAAGACCTCATCCATCACAATATCAGAATCCCCATCCATACTCTCTTTGGGCTTGGGGGTTTTGCCTTTCTTGGTCAGGGTGGCGATCATAGCCTTCAACTCGTCAAATTGTTCCTTGGTTTCATCTTGGAACTTCTTCACGCATGCGATTGTTTCCTTCTGGTTCCACACTAACTGCTGGTGGAACTGCTCGAGCTCATCCATCCTTCTCACCAAGTTGTTCACATTCCCGAAGCGGTATTGGCTGGAAATTGTTCCTTTGTCCATTTTCTCTCTCTTTTCTCTCTCTCTCTGACATGAGTGTTTTCCCCAATTAGTAATGGTGCGATGAAATGCCTTAAGCAAATTTTAATGTCCAATGATGGATGTATTATGGACTCGAATCAACAGATGCATGATCATGAGATGGGTGCATGTCTGACAATTTCAATGCTCCTCTAAAATGATAGGTGGAACAAATGCTACAAATGTTACAAATGTATGCAAGTCAAAGGTGTTGATCATATAGGTGATTCCCCTTAGGTCAACTTTCATTTGAACGTAAAAGAGGCTCCTTGTTACAAGATAGTCATAGCAAAAGTCCTACGGGTACTCTTCTTGCCCCCGAATCATGTTCAAGAAAATGCTGGGGACGAATTTGCTTCTTTTCTAGCAATTCAATAACCTCTAAAACTACTGGTATCTAGTCCCGGATGCATCATAAAAACAAATTATCTCCTCGAAGCTGAATCAACCCCTTGACCTAATCCATGTTCTTTCCGGTCATCACGCTCATTTCGGTCGCCTCTTTGCACTCGGTCGGGTAGTTTCGTGACTTTGGATGTTCGGAGTACATACGATCTTGATTGACTTCCTCGAGATGGAGAAGGGTTGTACTTTCTTCAATGGTGGGTACTAGATCTGACACTGTGTGTTCGCTCGGTAAACTCGTCCCCTTATCCTTTTTTATTCACCTTTGACCGATATCGGACTTGCTAATTGACAACCTCTTTCCTATCAACCTCCCGTCCATAATGATAGCCCTACAATGGGTAAAACCACCTTGACTCAACAACTTTGTGTTATGGAATGCATGCAAGAATAAATGCAAGAGATCACAAAAGATCGTTAGTGTCGGATAAATACAATTAACATGATAAAAGAGATAAGGCAAGCATGAAAGCAAGCAACCCTATTTATCCCGTCTAATAACCTAGGATGTCCGCATGGCTCTAAAGGGGTGGGCTTTCAAGTTCTGTAAATGCAGTTTTGGTTCTAGGAGGTACTCGAATTGTCTTTGCTGTCCCCTACTAAGGGTAGCAAGGCCCCTGGGTGGGGGAGCCTCGGCCACCATCGGAAAGATACGGGCACTAGGGTGCGGGAGCCTCGGACACCATCGGGTGAACAAGGCCCTTGGGTGCGAGAGCCTCGGTCACCATCGGGAGGATGCCGGCACTACGGTGCGGAAGCCTCGGACACCATCGGGGTGAGCCAGGCCCTTGGGTGGGGGAGCCTCGGTCACCATCGGGAATACGCGGACACTAGGGTGCGAGAGCCTCGGACACCGTCGGGTGAACCAGCCCCTTGGGTGCGGGAGCCTCGGTCACCATCGGGAGGATGCCGGCACTACGGTGCGGAAGCCTCGGACACCATCGGGGTGAGCCAGGCCCTTGGGTGGGGGAGCCTCGGTCACCATCGGGAATATGCGGGCACTAGGGTGCGGGAGCCTCGGACACCATCGGGTGAACCAGGCCCTTGGGTGCGGGAGCCTCGGTCACCATCGGGGTGAACCAGGCCCTTGGGTGCGGGAGCCTCGGTCACCATCGGGAGGATGCCGACACAAGGGTGCGGAAGCCTCGCACACCATTGGGGTGAACCAGGCCCTTGGGTGGGGGAGCCTCGGTCACCATCGGGAAGATGCGGGCACTAGGGTGCAGGAGCCCCACACACCATCGGGTGAGCCTCGGTCACCGTCGGGCTGGAGCCCTGCACACCATCGGGCGGGAGCCCCGCACACCATCGGGTGAGCCTCGGTCACCATCGGGCGGGAGCCCCGAACACCATCGGGTGAGCCTCGGTCACCATCGGGCGGGAGCCCCGCACACCATCGGGTGAGACTCGGTCACCATCGGGGGAGACTCGGTCACCATCGGGTGAGACTCGGTCACCATCGGGTGAGACTCGGTCACCATCGGGTGAGACTCGGTCACCATCGGGCGAGACTCGGTCACCATCGGGTGAGACTCGGTCACCATCGGGGGGGAGCCCCACACACCGTCGGGTGAGCCTCGCACACCATCGGGCGGGAGCCCCGCACACCGTCGGGTGAGCCTCGCACACCGTCGGGCGGGAGCCCCGCACACCGTCGGGTGAGCCTCACACACCGTCGGGCGGGAGCCCCGCACACCATCGGGTGAGACTTAAAAAGGAGAAGGCCTTTTCGGCGCCGGAACCCTAAAAAAAACCCTTTTTATCTTTTTGAAACCAAGACGACCCCCCTTTCAGTCGACTTCGGGTAAAACCAGAGAAAAGACAAAAGCCTCACCCCTTTTAGACCGGCTCAAAAAAAAACCTTGACCTCCGATTCACCCACGCCGGCCGTTAGGGCCTTGGGTTTGTCACCGGAGGGATCTGGAACACCTCGTCTTGAAGACGAACACAAGGAAGAGAGGAGAAGTCGAACCGAGAACTAAAGGTAAAAGACGACTCTGACTTTTATTTTTTTTCTTTGGAGATTTGCATGCATGAAAAGATTCGAATGAAAGTGTTGATACCTCAAGGCTCTTTTTTTTATTTGCTACTGTGAAAATCCCGAATGGGTTTTTGGTTACAATCTCTCTCGTGCTCACTAAAATGCTCACTGATATTTTTTGATCTCTCTATGCTCTCTGTTTTGTTTTTTGGCTTCGGTTTCCTATATAACAGAAGCTTTTACATTCGAAATAAAACGAAAATAATTCTCTCCCTGCCTCTCTGATTGTTGTCTGGTCGACTTTTATTAATTGCCTCTGTTTTGTTGTCTTTTTTGCTGTTTTTGGGTCACTGATGCACTGTTTTCTTTGTCTGTGCATGTCGGGTTTTCCCGGTTGGGAGAGGCAGCAGGGCGTGCCGGTGCAGGGGCAGACGGATGCTTGCTAGGGTTTCTCCATACCCGGGCTGATCTGGGCCGTTGGATTGCCTCCAGATCCAACGGCATTGGAGGTGTGCGGCGCGAATGGCAAAAGGGGGCTCTCTAGGGTTTGGTCTTGGAGGAATGATCTAGACCGTCAGATCTTGATAGATCTGACGGCTGTGGATGAGGGCGGCGGCTGCACAAGACATAAAACAAATATGTTAGGTTTTTTTTATTAGGGTTGTAGTAAAGGGCTTATCGGGCTTCATGCATGTATATTATTTTTGGGCTTTGAATGGGTTGAGTTGTAATATATTTTCTGAACTTTAATGTAAGTGGACTTGGGTTATTGTATTTATAATGTTTGGGGCTTTATTTATTGTACCTTTATAATACATAATAATCATAATAGTAACCCTGACGTCGATAATAATAATAAAAATAATAATATAATAACAAATAATACTGAATAATAAGTAATATTAATAATAGATAATAACTATAACCATAATGAATAATAATGAGTATAAGATAATAAGGGTAGTAACATTTATATACATACATATATGTGTATTTATTTATTTATTTTTTAAAGAAGATATAGTAGGCATATATATATATATTCTTTTTTGTTCTTTTTTCTTGTTTTCTTTTCTCTCTTTTTTGTTCTTTTTCGCCAAGCCCATACTTCTAAGCCCGATACTGACATAAACAAAAGGGGTTTGAGGTCCGGACAAAATTAGTGATTACAACTTGCTAATCCTTAATTGACATGAGTAATTAAATAAATTGATTGATAGATTAAGAATTTTAAGAGAATTAATAGGTTAATTCGATAATGTCTGAGGCTAAATTAGTTTAAGGACCAAAACTAAAATGTGAAAATTTAAGGTTTAAATCAAACAAATTGATTCTGAAATTTTCTTCGTATAATTGTCTAAATGTACTAGAGCTTAGAGGAGAAAGAATCGACGAGGATCCGATAACAGGAGTGGCATCGGAACGTGGAAAAACATTCAGATCTAGAATTAGCTTGACGATTGTGAGTGGAACAATTCTTAGAGTTGAGAATAGTGTCTCAACTATTTTAATTTAAATTCTTACCTTAGAATTGCATGAAATTAGACTAATTAATGATTGGTAAATTGATAAGGGAAGAAGGATTAAAAGGAATTTGGTTTTGATGGATGTTGTTGTATGTTCCATTGGTATATGCCTTGAATTGAAATTTTGATAATTCCATGCTAAATTTTGACTTTAATTGGAATCATGTTGATTCGATTATTGTTGTTTTCTTGATGTTGGTTGCTAAATTTCGCCTCAAACCCCAAAGTGTCTTTTGGGTTTTCACTACGTCTTCTCTTTTCTTTGTCCTCTTTCTTCTTCTTTTTTCTCTTCTTGGGCACCCCTTTGAGTTTACACCTTGAAGTCAACTTCTCTCTTTTTCGCTTCTTCTTGAAGGGAGGACTTACACTGATTAGAATCCCATTGCCCCTACTTGCTTTAGGCTTATGTACCTTCTAACTGACCTCTGGTTAATGCCGACTGCTTTAAATGGTGTCTTCTGTCCAAAGATGCCACCAATTTTTGGCCCTTGTTCCTCTAAATTCGTGGTCAAGAGCGTCTATTCTAAATTTCGCTCATTTGCCCCAAAGTGCCTTTGGGGTCCTCGTCTCGGCTTCTCTTCTTTTTCTCCCTTACCTTCTTTCTTTTCTTAGGCATATCCCTGTTGCCTTTTATCGAGTTGATTACTGTCTTATCTTAGTGCGTGCCCTCAATGCGACGCGCGTGGTCGTTCTCAAGACATCCTCTTCGGCAAGATGCTTAGGCTCCGAGGGTAACTTCTGTTCCCCGATTCTCAATGTCAAATTTTCTACCTTCATGTTCTATTCCAACACTTCTTAGCGAAGGTCGACTTCGTAGCTTGTCATTCCACCGAAGACGGTCTTGACATTTCAACTGATGGTATTCGCCGTCTAGTAGCAATGTTTGAACCTCCGATGGTGCCCCTCTGGGTACTAATGGCTTTACCTCGAGCCATGGTCAGTCCACTTGTTCATTCCCATGTAGAAGACTTATGTAAGTGATTGAGTAAAAATGATTTTATTATGTAGATATACATTTTTAAAAAAATCATGTCAATTGAAAATCAAGTTTGGGGTCTTTGAAAAAAGGTTGACCCGAGTGAAATTTTCCGAATGTTGCAGGGATGCACATATGAAATCTTTTCTGGGCTATTAGGCTTCCAAGAGGAGCGACTCCCATACTTAGTTTCTACCCAATTTAAAGGTGGCTCTTTTTACCTCACTAACTCACCTTGCCCCATCCTTCCCTCTTTTCTGATCTCAATCAGGCATTAGAAGTGTGGCAATCCTTGAAGAAAGGTTAACCCCAATAGGCGGAATGTGATCTGAAGACAAATTCATCCTTCTGCGTATGGTCCAAATGGTCTTTTATGGCTTGTAATGTAGGCTAAGGCTCACGGCTATGAAAGAAAGGGTAAAAAGGCTCAAACAAGTGTTTAAGGGTGGTGAAACCAATGATCAGTTCTTCTAATCTGAAGTCTCAATTATGTTCCGATGAAATACTATTTCTTTTCTTACTTCCTTGGATCGCTCTAGACTGCCCCTCTTTTTTGGGTTTTTTTTTGTTGGGGTTTTCACCCTAGAGTTCATTTCCTCTTATCAAGCGTAATTTCGGATCAAATTGCACCTTTGCATTGTATTAGTGCAAGCTTTTGCTCAAAGGTGAACAATCTTTCGAGGCTCATCTAAGAAGAGATTCACTTGGATAGGGAATCCTCTTGTCCCTTTTCTTTATCCGCTTCTCCCTCTTTTCAAAATTGCACTTTTCACTTTAGTGCTTTTGCTTTTGATTTCTTCAACTTTTATGTCGGTAGCTTTTGACTTGATTTGGGTAGCTCTTTGAGAACCGACCTTTTTTTCTGTTTCCTCAAAATTGCACTTTTCACTTTAGTGCCTTTGCTTTTGATTTCTTCAACTTTTGTGTCGGTAACTTTTGACTTGATTTGGGTAGTGTAACAACGGGTGAGTCACCACCAATCCTTTGTTTTACTTTAGGTGCGATTGGAACACCTGAAAAACCCAGTTATTTTAATAAAACTTGTATTTATTAAAACAACGAGTTTTGGTCTGCGAAACCAGAAAAAAAGGTTCGGGAGTCGGTTACGTGTGGGGAAGGGTGAGCACCCCCACAACGCCCAAAAATTGGTACCTGTCGATTACGTAATGTCTTATGGTGGAATTATGAATTCGAATTTATATTTAGAAATTATGATCCCTTAATTTAAAATAGTATTTAAAAATGTATGTTTATGAAAGGAAAGGTACACTCCAACGCCCGGAGCATAATTTCCGTTAGACTCCCGACTGAAGGAAGTCTATTTTGAAAATTAAGATTTAGAATAAAAATATTACTTTTATAATAGGGACTAAAGGAAAGCGGCACCCCTACGCCCGGGGTACGTTTTTCATGATAACCCCTAATAAAAGTTTTTAATTTAAAATTCAATTAAACAATATAAATGAATATATTTAATTTTAACATTGCATACAAAATAAAATTAAAATATAGAAATATGACATATAAAATAAAAACATACAAACAAATATAAAAACATCTTATATTGCATACAAAGATATTTATTACAAAAAGAGAACATTAAAATAAATACAAAGATAAGGATCAAAATTTACCCTACTAGAAGCTCGAAATAAGAACTTCACCCGACCCCTAGCAGGATCCCCGCATCACCTCGCTATAACCCAAAAATTGATTCGAACGAACCTCAACATGGCCTCCAATCGAATCAATTATTCGAACCATTAAAAGGGCACTGCCCCTAGGTTCGAAAGGGGCACTGCCCCTAAAACTTGCGCCACTTTCTATGGCTTCATTTTTGTCTTGCTCAAAGGCAGCCTCCCCGCCCTTTTATAGGTGATTTGGGGGAGGGATGAGTCATGGAAATTTCACGTGGATGCCTTGCATGGCATCCACGGTTTCACCTTTTTTTTTTACTTTTTTGTTTGTTTTTTTACTTTACTTTTTTTTAATAATATAAAATAATACATTCGAGCGAAAAATAAATAGTTATGGCCCGGACATAAAATGGGTATTACAGCTGCCCCCCTTTGCTCATTGTTGTGTAACAAGAATAGAGCAAAGTTAAAAGGATAACCATTTTATGTCCGTTCGGGTCTGGATTCCTTCCTTTGACCACCACTTCTTCTAAGCTTCAGTTGATCCGCTCGACCGCTCTTTGTAGGCAAAATCTTCAAAATGGAATGATCCGCTGGGGAGATAATCTTTAAACTACGGAGACTGCGACAATGACAGAGCGACAAGGTCTACAAAACTTGTAACATAGAACACTTAACAAGGTAGCTTGATTCGAAGGGGAAAGATTGATCCACTGCAACTCTATAGATGCGGGAAGATGCTGCCATGCTTCACAATATGGAGGTCACTTAGGAGGCAATAAAACTGCTGCCAAGGTGCTGCAGTCAGGGTTCTACTGGCCGACACTATATAAAGATGCACAGGAATTTTACAAAAACTGTGACAGGTGCCAGCGGACAGGTAACATCTCGAGGAGAAACGAGATGCCACTGCAGAATATTTTAGAAGTCGAGATCTTCGACGTTTGGGGGATTGATTTTATGGGACCATTCCCGTCTTCATGTGGGAATTTGTACATCCTCCTAGCAGTGGATTATGTCTCCAAGTGGGTAGAAGCAATTGCAACTCAAAAGATTGATGCCAAAACGGTCCAAAATTCTTTGCACAAAAACATTTTTTCTAGATTTGGCATCCCTAGAGCGATTATCAGTGATGAAGGGAGACATTTTGATAATAGGGTAATTGCTGCCGCCTTAAAGAAATATGGTGTCAAGCACAGGATCGCGACAGCATACCACCCACAGACCAATGGACAGGCTGAGATATCCAATAGGGAAGTGAAGAACATTCTTGAAAAGATGGTTAAACCAACTAGGAAAGATTGGTCTTTACTTCTGAATGATGCATTATGGGCATACAGGACAGCTTTCAAGACTCCATTGGGCATGTCTCCATTCCGACTGATTTATGGGAAAACCTGTCACTTGCCTGTCGAGATCGAGCACAAAGCATATTGGGCAATCAAGGCAGTGAATATGGACTTGGACAAGGCCGGCCAGAAAAGGTTATTAGATCTAAACGAGATTGAAGAATTACAGACAATGGCCTACGACAACGCAAGGATTTACAAGGAAAAGACTAAGAAGTGGCACGACAAGAAACTGCTGCCACGACAGTTCTGCCCAGGGCAGCTTGTGTTGTTATTTAATTATAGACTTAAACTCTTCCCAGGAAAGCTAAAGTCTAGATGGTCTGGCCCGTTTCAAGTAGTTCAAGTTTTTCCCCATGGTGCCATCACAATTCAATCATTAAAAGACGGGCACCAATTCAAAGTAAATGGACAACGCCTCAAGCACTATCAGGGGACTGAAGCCCCAGGAATTCAGGAAGTGGTTACTTTAGGAGATGCCCCACAAGGCACCCCTAATTTAACCTAAGTTTTATTTTTTTATTTTCATTTTATTATTATTATTATTTATTAGGAATTAGGTTTATTTTATTTAAATAATGTTTTGTTTTTATAATTTCAGTTTTTAGGAAATAAAGGAGTCAAGAACGAAAGAAGAAGTGGCCCAAGCCCACCGCCCATCCATCAGCCCAATAAAGCCCATTTATGGTAACCTGTCGTTTCGGCTGCGGCCGCAGACGGACTTGACAGGCTGTCAACAGACTGACATTGCAGACGCAGAAGCGTGCGGCAGACGCACAACAGACGCATAAATGCGTGTCAGACGCGTCAGACACGCTACATCCAATCTGCCGCCCCGTTATTCCCGCCTGCCGTTGCAACATTAAATGGGCAGATACCCAACAGCTATATAACCCTGTTTTCCCCTTTCATTTTTCATCACTTCTGATTTTTCTCTCTTGCTTTCTCCTCTAGTTTTATTTGTTTTCTCTCTTTCACAGCCCTTGCAACCAAAATGTCGTCGAGACAAACCCGTCGTAACGCTGCTGCCGCTTCTTCTTCAGCAGCAGCGTCACCCTTCGCCAACAAGGAATTATGGGAGGAGCGTGGCTTCATTTACAACAGAAATGCTCCCCATATGGGACTCCGGCCGTTCATTGTGAAGGCCATCACGGCACAGCTATGGGAGGACTTTGCCGAACAGCCGGCAGAGCTAAATGATACTTTGGTCCGAGAGTTTTACGAGGCCATCGACAGCAAAACAGCGACATCTGTCACTTTCCGAGGAGTGGAAGTTCCCTTTACCGCCAACAGCATCAACCATATGTTCGGCCTCTTCTTTGGTCCCGATGATGATGCTCACCAACAATTTCTGGACACCCTCGACGCTGCTGCCTATGATGCCGTCATGGTGGAGCTGACAGAGGCTAGTACAACATGGACTACCAGCAAGAAGAACCCCCACTCCGTCAATAGGGGGCAGCTCCTCCCCGAAGCAAAACTGTGGAACGCTTTCATCAAAAAGCGTATCCTGCCCTCGTCCCACCACACGACAGTCAACCGACAGCGGCTGGCCCTCATTCACTCTATTATGCATGACAGGCCCATCAATGTGGGCAGGTACATGAGGGACATCATCATCGATTGTGCCTTCCGCTCAGACTCACGACTCTGCCTGCCGTTCACCATCACCGCCCTCTGCCGATGTGCTGTTGTACCAGAAGAGCCCTCCGACAAACTACACCAAGGTCATGGCTGGACCGACAGTAACATCTCCAGCCTCATGGAGGTCGTAGCTGCAACACCCATCAACGCCTTTGATCCAAATGCACCACCTGCAGACTCGGATGAGGAACCTGCCACCGAGCCTGCCCCTGAAGCTGCCACCGCTACCGCTCCGACAGACCAGTCGGCACTTATCCTTGCTGCAATCCTACGGGTCGAGGAGCGGCAAATGGGTTTGATGACTTTCATCCGCGATTTCTCAAATGCAACGGTAAATTTTATTACTAATACTTTACATTATTCGGATGTCATCTTCCCCACCTTCCCCGCCCATTATTTCCATATCCCCTCCCCCACACCTACACCACCTGTCTCTCCCCATACACATTCTGCCACTTCCACACCATCCCCTGCCCCGACGACAGCCGGCAGCCCTCCGGCAGACACCTCCCCTCGAGGAACCAAGAGACCTGCCACTGATGACAGCCCTCTTATCCTGAGGAATTTGGAGAGGGACTTTACGAGGGTGAAAAGAATTAAGCACGTGGCAGACAAGAAACGGCTGCCCAAGGCCAGCACAACCACCAGCAGCAGCTGGGACAGTGGCAGCAGTTATGATGTCCAACTTGTAGAGCAACCTGCCACAGCACCTGCCCCAGAACCTGCCCAGCCGCCTCGACAGCCCAGACGTCGCCGGCAGATCCGTGTGAGCAGCAGCAGCGAGGACAGCGACTAAAATTTAAGTTTTTATTTTCTTTCCTCTTATTGCTGCCTGCCATTATATTTTGTGATGTACTTTTTTTCTTTCTTTTAATTTCCATGTCATTTTGCATTGAGGGCAATGCAACCCTTGAGTTTGGGGGTGGCAACCCTCCATCTTTAATGGAGTCTTTAGCACATCTCTTTATTATTTGTTGTGTCTTATTATTTATTTATTTTCTCTTAAAAAAAATCAGAAAATTAAAACTGTTGGCTTAAAACTGTGAAGTTAACTTACCTGTCATGACGGCTCTGTCGTGGCAGCATCTTTAGGACAGATTAAGGAGAAGTTTAGAGCCTTTCTATAGTTCTGAAAACTTAAACACCTTTGTGACTGTTATAATGCTTAGATTTCTTTTAGCCAAACTAGAATAGGATGCTTAGAACTTGAATAGCCCCTAGAGGTGCCTAACACTGACTCTAGGAAAGAAGTTTAGCAAAAGAAAATAAAAAACCTAGAGGTGCCCGAAACCGGCTCTAGGAAGCTAACTAGAGGTGCCCGAAACTGGCTCTAGAAAAATTTAGCTTGAAAATAGAAGAAAAAGAAGCATGAAAATGTGCCTTCTAAAAAAAATAAACTTTGGCATAAAAATTCGAGTTAAGAAGTTGAATATTCTAGTGAAACTAAGAGAGTCTTAGCATATAACTGTTCACAAGCATGCACACACCGCACGAGAGCTATAGGGAGATTCCGGACAGATCCTAACTTTTCCGACAGGTTGCTGCCGCCATAGAGAATGAGCGACGGGTAAGGGACAGTTCACTGTTTGAAGGCCAACACAAAAATTTTCATTTTTCTTTCTTCATTGCTTGAGGGCAAGCAAAAACTTGAGTTTGGGGGTGTGTTGAGTGTGTAAAAGTTCTATTATTTACACCCTTTTTAACCCATATTTCTGCTGCATTTAAGCATCATTGCATTGCATTTAGGTTAGTTTTTAGTAAAACATCACAAAAGGATTAAAAGCACGGATTCTACTGAAAGATGGCTATTTTTGTAGATATCTGCCATAGTAGATGTTGAAGGCAGGCGTAGGGCAGAGAAGCAGGAGAGCTGAACTGGACAAGCAGATGAAGAAGACGAAGCTGCCATGGACCTGTCGTGACAGCATGGTGACAGCAGACTTATGAAGAGGAAAAGTAAAGTGGACCTCGATAGATAGAGAAAAATCTGCTCGTCTGTCGTGTGAAAGCCAAATATTTTTTCCAAGCCTCGGATCAAAAGATATGTCAAGCCAAAGCTCAAGGAAAGGAATTCCCACAAAATAAGGATGCGGCTGGAAAGTAGGAGACTTTAGAGATTTAGTCTTTATTAGAATCTTACTTTTAATTAAAGTTGTAATCCTTGTTACCTTAGATGACTTGAGCCCAAAGCTTATATAAGGGCATAGATTTAACCTAGGAGACAACCGATTACCCCATAACCGAAACCAAAAACCCCTGTCGTCCACCCGTCACCGACATGTTCTAAATTCCCCCTAGGGCTACGGGTTGTTTTGTAAAGTAGTTGCAAGGGTTGCTTTGTTTTAGGATTTTTCAGTTCAATAAAATAAACTTTAAGTTCTCTTATTTTGGTTTTAATATCTTGCTAGAGCATCGGGAGAGCATTGTGAGGTTATCCATTTACTTAGCATCGGGAGAGTTAAGTATACGAAAGAAATAAGAGCGCGTTCTCTAGTTTATAGTTGAACCATCTCGTGCTTAGGGATAGGGCGAGGTTAAGTGGCTAAGGAAGAATTCATACACATCGGTGTTCATCCTTCGATTCACGCCGGAAGGTATCATCAAAGACGTGTTCATCGACAGACTTGTGCCTAGGGATAGGGCAAGGCAGATATGGGATTCTTGCCAAGCTTGAAGTACGGAGTTGGTGTGTCTGCTGCCGCGACAGCCAACGGACAGACGCCGCGACAGGTGCTGTCGGCGACGGGAGCGACGACAGAACTGGAGATCCTAAGCAATTCAATACCTGCACTACCAAGCAATTCAATACCAGCCCATTCTCTCTATCTTGATAACTCAATCCTTTTATTTACGTCTTTACTTTATTATTCTCGTGACAACTCTCAAATATTTCTTTTACTTTCATGCAGTAATTCAAGGTGAAGTCATTAGCTCAATCCCTGTGGAGACGATATCTGATACTTAGTATCACTTTACTACTTGCGTCGTGTACACTTGCACTACAATTGCGATAGACTCTTTTACACGCAACAATTCCCACAACATTTGGTTTTTTTCTTTTCTTTTCAAAGTATTAAGGTCATTTTTTTTGTAAAAATATAGACATATATGTTTTTAATAGAAAAACAATAAGGTTGTGACCATAAAGAATAAATGAAATGTCTAAAAGAAATTAAGAAATATAAAATGCTTGCAAAAGTCTCATTCATTGAAAATAAAACAAACGGACATCACAAAAGCCCTTACAAAAGATGCTAGCTATCACGGGCCAGCAGTACAAACCTACACATGCACCTCAACGAGGGAAAGATCCGACAACAAAAGGTAAAACAGACACGATGCATGGAGACATAACATCCTAAACTACGTTGAAGACCATCGTCTTCCAAAAGTTGCCCCTCCAAAAGATTGCCCCATCTTAGGCCGTCTTCAGACCTAATCCGCGCGGTAGATTCGAGAGTATGTCAGCAGAGGGGTGAGTTTTTCCTTCCCTTTCTCGGCACTCTTGGCCTTCCTTGAGCTCCAAGGGTTTTCAGTCGTACCCCGAGGCTTCGAAACTGTGGCACTCCTGGGGGTCTCCACTCGTCTTTGTTGCTCCCGGTCCCATTCTTCATCTAGGATTTTTCGCTGTGAATCCTCGATCTTGTCTAGAGCCAGCTCGATAGGGCATTCAGAATGGGGGCAGTGCACCTCATACTGGCCGATGACAGCCTGGTCTTCTTCATATAAGACCTCATCCATCACAATATCAGAATCCCCATCCATACTCTCTTTAGGCTTGGGGGTTTTGCCTTTCTTGGTCAGGGTGGCGATCATAGCCTTCAACTCGTCAAATTGTTCCTTGGTTTCATCTTGGAACTTCTTCACGCATGCGATTGTTTCCTTCTGGTTCCACACTAACTGCTGGTGGAACTGCTCGAGCTCATCCATCCTTCTCACCAAGTTGTTCACATTCCCGAAGCGGTATTGGCTGGAAATTGTTCCTTTGTCCATTTTCTCTCTCTTTTCTCTCTCTCTCTGACATGAGTGTTTTCCCCAATTAGTAATGGTGCGATGAAATGCCTTAAGCAAATTTTAATGTCCAATGATGGATGTATTATGGACTCGAATCAACAGATGCATGATCATGAGATGGGTGCATGTCTGACAATTTCAATGCTCCTCTAAAATGATAGGTGGAACAAATGCTACAAATGTTACAAATGTATGCAAGTCAAAGGTGTTGATCATATAGGTGATTCCCCTTAGGTCAACTTTCATTTGAACGTAAAAGAGGCTCCTTGTTACAAGATAGTCATAGCAAAAGTCCTACGGGTACTCTTCTTGCCCCTAAATCATGTTCAAGAAAATGCTGGGGCCGAATTTGCTTCTTTTCTAGAAATTCAATAACCTCTAAAACTACTGGTATCTAGTCCCGGATGCATCATAAAAACAAATTATCTCCTCGAAGCTGAATCAACCCCTTGACCTAATCCATGTTCTTTCCGGTCATCACGCTTATTTCGGTCGCCTCTTTGCACTCGGTCGGGTAGTTTCGTGACTTTGGATGTTCGGAGTACATCCGATCTTGATTGACTTCCTCGGGATGGAGAAGGGTTGTACTTTCTTCAATGGTGGGTACTAGATCTGACACTGTGTGTTCGCTCGGTAAACTCGTCCTCTTATCCTTTTTGATTCACCTTTGACCGATATCGGACTTGCTAATTGAAAACCTCTTTCCTATCAACCTCCCGTCCATAATGATAGCCCTACAATGGGTAAAACCACCTTGACTCAACAACTTTGTGTTATGGAATGCATGCAAGAATAAATGCAAGAGATCACAAAAGATCGTTAGTGTCGGATAAATACAATTAACATGATAAAAGAGATAAGGCAAGCATGAAAGCAAGCAACCCTATTTATCCCGTCTAATAACCTAGGATGTCCGCATGGCTCTAAAGGGGTGGGCTTTCAAGTTCTTTAAATGCAGTTTTGGTTCTAGGAGGTACTCGAATTGTCTTTGCTGTCCCCTACTAAGGGTAGCAAGGCCCCCGGGTGGGGGAGCCTCGGCCACCATCGGAAAGATGCGGGCACTAGGGTGCGGGAGCCTCGGGCACCATCGGGTGAACAAGGCCCTTGGGTGCGGGAGCCTCGGTCACCATCGGGAGGATGCCGGCACTACGGTGCGGAAGCCTCGGACACCATCGGGGTGAGCCAGGCCCTTGGGTGGGGGAGCCTCGGTCACCATCGGGAATACGCGGACACTAGGGTGCGAGAGCCTCGGACACCGTCGGGTGAACCAGGCCCTTGGGTGCGGGAGCCTCGGTCACCATCGGGAGGATGCCGGCACTACGGTGCGGAAGCCTCGGACACCATCGGGGTGAGCCAGGCCCTTGGGTGGGGGAGCCTCGGTCACCATCGGGAATATGCGGGCACTAGGGTGCGGGAGCCTCGGACACCATCGGGTGAACCAGGCCCTTGGGTGCGGGAGCCTCGGTCACCATCGGGGTGAACCAGGCCCTTGGGTGCGGGAGCCTCGGTCACCATCGGGAGGATGCCGACACAAGGGTGCGGAAGCCTCGCACACCATCGGGGTGAACCAGGCCCTTGGGTGGGGGAGCCTCGGTCACCATCGGGAAGATGCGGGCACTAGGGTGCAGGAGCCCCACACACCATCGGGTGAGCCTCGGTCACCGTCGGGCTGGAGCCCTGCACACCATCGGGCGGGAGCCCCGCACACCATCGGGTGAGCCTCGGTCACCATCGGGCGGGAGCCCCGAACACCATCGGGTGAGCCTCGGTCACCATCGGGCGGGAGCCCCGCACACCATCGGGTGAGACTCGGTCACCATCGGGGGAGACTCGGTCACCATCGGGTGAGACTCGGTCACCATCGGGTGAGACTCGGTCACCATCGGGTGAGACTCGGTCACCATCGGGCGAGACTCGGTCACCATCGGGTGAGACTCGGTCACAATCGGGCGGGAGCCCCGCACACTGTCGGGTGAGCCTCGCACACCATCGGGCGGGAGCCCCGCACACCGTCGGGTGAGCCTCGCACACCGTCGGGCGGGAGCCCCGCACACCATCGGGTGAGACTTAAAAAGGAGAAGGCCTTTCCGGCGCCGGAACCCTAAAAAAAACACTTTTTATCTTTTTGAAACCAAGACGACCCCCCTTTCAGTCGACTTCGGGTAAAACCAGAGAAAAGACAAAAGCCTCGCCCCTTTTAGACCGGCTCAAAAAAAAACCTTGACCTCCTATTCACCCACGCCGGCCGTTAGGGCCTTGGGTTTGTCACCGGAGGGATCTGGAACACCTCGTCTTGAAGACGAACACAAGGAAGAGAGGAGAAGTCGAACCGAGAACTAAAGGTAAAAGACGACTCTGACTTTTATTTTTTTTCTTTGGAGATTTGCATGCATGAAAAGATTCGAATGAAAGTGTTGATACCTCAAGGCTCTTTTTTTTATTTGCTACTGTGAAAATCCCGAATGGGTTTTTGGTTACAATCTCTCTCGTGCTCACTAAAATGCTCACTGATATTTTTTGATCTCTCTATGCTCTCTGTTTTGTTTTTTGGCTTCGGTTTCCTATATAACAGAAGCTTTTACATTCGAAATAAAACGAAAATAATTCTCTCCCTGCCTCTCTGATTGTTGTCTGGTCGACTTTTATTAATTGCCTCTGTTTTGTTGTCTTTTTTGCTGTTTTTGGGTCACTGATGCATTGTTTTCTTTGTCTGTGCATGTCGGGTTTTCCCGGTTGGGAGAGGCAGCAGGGTGTGCCGGTGCAGGGGCAGACGGATGCTTGCTAGGGTTTCTCCATACCCGGGCTGATCTGGGCCGTTGGATTGCCTCCAGATCCAACGGCATTGGAGGTGTGCGGCGCGAATGGCAAAAGGGGGCTCTCTAGGGTTTGGTCTTGGAGGAATGATCTGGACCGTCAGATCTTGATAGATCTGACGGCTGTGGATGAGGGCGGCGGCTGCACAAGACATAAAACAAATATGTTAGGTTTTTTTTATTAGGGTTGTAGTAAAGGGCTTATCGGGCTTCATGCATGTATATTATTTTTGGGCTTTGAATGGGTTGAGTTGTAATATATTTTCTGAACTTTAATGTAAGTGGACTTGGGTTATTGTATTTATAATGTTTGGGGCTTTATTTATTGTACCTTTATAATACATAATAATCATAATAGTAACCCTGACGTCGATAATAATAATAAAAATAATAATATAATAACAAATAATACTGAATAATAAGTAATATTAATAATAGATAATAACTATAACCATAATGAATAATAATGAGTATAAGATAATAAGGGTAGTAACATTTATATACATACATATATGTGTATTTATTTATTTATTTTTTAAAGAAGATATAGTAGGCATATATATATATATTCTTTTTTGTTCTTTTTTCTTGTTTTCTTTTCTCTCTTTTTTGTTCTTTTTCGCCAAGCCCATACAGTGTGCGGGGCTCCCGCCCGATTGTGACCGAGTCTCACCCGATGGTGACCGAGTCTCGCCCGATGGTGACCGAGTCTCACCCGATGGTGACCGAGTCTCACCCGATGGTGACCGAGTCTCACCCGATGGTGACCGAGTCTCCCCCGATGGTGACCGAGTCTCACCCGATGGTGTGCGGGGCTCCCGCCCGATGGTGACCGAGGCTCACCCGATGGTGTTCGGGGCTCCCGCCCGATGGTGACCGAGGCTCACCCGATGGTGTGCGGGGCTCCCGCCCGATGGTGTGCAGGGCTCCAGCCCGACGGTGACTGAGGCTCACCCGATGGTGTGTGGGGCTCCTGCACCCTAGTGCCCGCATCTTCCCGATGGTGACCGAGGCTCCCCCACCCAAGGGCCTGGTTCACCCCGATGGTGTGCGAGGCTTCCGCACCCTTGTGTCGGCATCCTCCCGATGGTGACCGAGGCTCCCGCACCCAAGGGCCTGGTTCACCCCGATGGTGACCGAGGCTCCCGCACCCAAGGGCCTGGTTCACCCGATGGTGTCCGAGGCTCCCGCACCCTAGTGCCCGCATATTCCCGATGGTGACCGAGGCTCCCCCACCCAAGGGCCTGGCTCACCCCGATGGTGTCCGAGGCTTCCGCACCGTAGTGCCGGCATCCTCCCGATGGTGACCGAGGCTCCCGCACCCAAGGGCCTGGTTCACCCGACGGTGTCCGAGGCTCTCGCACCCTAGTGTCCGCGTATTCCCGATGGTGACCGAGGCTCCCCCACCCAAGGGCCTGGCTCACCCCGATGGTGTCCGAGGCTTCCGCACCGTAGTGCCGGCATCCTCCCGATGGTGACCGAGGCTCCCGCACCCAAGGGCCTTGTTCACCCGATGGTGCCCGAGGCTCCCGCACCCTAGTGCCCGCATCTTTCCGATGGTGGCCGAGGCTCCCCCACCCGGGGGCCTTGCTACCCTTAGTAGGGGACAGCAAAGACAATTCGAGTACCTCCTAGAACCAAAACTGCATTTAAAGAACTTGAAAGCCCACCCCTTTAGAGCCATGCGGACATCCTAGGTTATTAGACGGGATAAATAGGGTTGCTTGCTTTCATGCTTGCCTTATCTCTTTTATCATGTTAATTGTATTTATCCGACACTAACGATCTTTTGTGATCTCTTGCATTTATTCTTGCATGCATTCCATAACACAAAGTTGTTGAGTCAAGGTGGTTTTACCCATTGTAGGGCTATCATTATGGACGGGAGGTTGATAGGAAAGAGGTTGTCAATTAGCAAGTCCGATATCGGTCAAAGGTGAATCAAAAAGGATAAGAGGACGAGTTTACCGAGCGAACACACAGTGTCAGATCTAGTACCCACCATTGAAGAAAGTACAACCCTTCTCCATCCCGAGGAAGTCAATCAAGATCGGATGTACTCCGAACATCCAAAGTCACGAAACTACCCGACCGAGTGCAAAGAGGCGACCGAAATAAGCGTGATGACCGGAAAGAACATGGATTAGGTCAAGGGGTTGATTCAGCTTCGAGGAGATAATTTGTTTTTATGATGCATCCGGGACTAGATACCAGTAGTTTTAGAGGTTATTGAATTTCTAGAAAAGAAGCAAATTCGGCCCCAGCATTTTCTTGAACATGATTCGGGGGCAAGAAGAGTACCCGTAGGACTTTTGCTATGACTATCTTGTAACAAGGAGCCTCTTTTACGTTCAAATGAAAGTTGACCTAAGGGGAATCACCTATATGATCAACACCTTTGACTTGCATACATTTGTAACATTTGTAGCATTTGTTCCACCTATCATTTTAGAGGAGCATTGAAATTGTCAGACATGCACCCATCTCATGATCATGCATCTGTTGATTCGAGTCCATAATACATCCATCATTGGACATTAAAATTTGCTTAAGGCATTTCATCGCACCATTACTAATTGGGGAAAACACTCATGTCAGAGAGAGAGAGAAAAGAGAGAGAAAATGGACAAAGGAACAATTTCCAGCCAATACCGCTTCGGGAATGTGAACAACTTGGTGAGAAGGATGGATGAGCTCGAGCAGTTCCACCAGCAGTTAGTGTGGAACCAGAAGGAAACAATCGCATGCGTGAAGAAGTTCCAAGATGAAACCAAGGAACAATTTGACGAGTTGAAGGCTATGATCGCCACCCTGACCAAGAAAGGCAAAACCCCCAAGCCTAAAGAGAGTATGGATGGGGATTCTGATATTGTGATGGATGAGGTCTTATATGAAGAAGACCAGGCTGTCATCGGCCAGTATGAGGTGCACTGCCCCCATTCTGAATGCCCTATCGAGCTGGCTCTAGACAAGATCGAGGATTCACAGCGAAAAATCCTAGATGAAGAATGGGACCGGGAGCAACAAAGACGAGTGGAGACCCCCAGGAGTGCCACAGTTTCGAAGCCTCGGGGTACGACTGAAAACCCTTGGAGCTCAAGGAAGGCCAAGAGTGCCGAGAAAGGGAAGGAAAAACTCACCCCTCTGCTGACATACTCTCGAATCTACCGCGCGGATTAGGTCTGAAGACGGCCTAAGATGGGGCAATCTTTTGGAGGGGCAACTTTTGGAAGACGATGGTCTTCAACGTAGTTTAGGATGTTATGTCTCCATGCATCGTGTCTGTTTTACCTTTTGTTGTCGGATCTTTCCCTCGTTGAGGTGCATGTGTAGGTTTGTACTGCTGGCCCGTGATAGCTAGCATCTTTTGTAAGGGCTTTTGTGATGTCCGTTTGTTTTATTTTCAATGAATGAGACTTTTGCAAGCATTTTATATTTCTTAATTTCTTTTAGACATTTCATTTATTCTTTATGGTCACAACCTTATTGTTTTTCTATTAAAAACATATATGTCTATATTTTTACAAAAAAAATGACCTTAATACTTTGAAAAGAAAAGAAAAAAACCAAATGTTGTGGGAATTGTTGCGTGTAAAAGAGTCTATCGCAATTGTAGTGCAAGTGTACACGACGCAAGTAGTAAAGTGATACTAAGTATCAGATATCGTCTCCACAGGGATTGAGCTAATGACTTCACCTTGAATTACTGCATGAAAGTAAAAGAAATATTTGAGAGTTGTCACGAGAATAATAAAGTAAAGACGTAAATAAAAGGATTGAGTTATCAAGATAGAGAGAATGGGCTGGTATTGAATTGCTTGGTAGTGCAGGTATTGAATTGCTTAGGATCTCCAGTTCTGTCGTCGCTCCCGTCGCCGACAGCACCTGTCGCGGCGTCTGTCCGTTGGCTGTCGCGGCAGCAGACACACCAACTCCGTACTTCAAGCTTGGCAAGAATCCCATATCTGCCTTGCCCTATCCCTAGGCACAAGTCTGTCGATGAACACGTCTTTGATGATACCTTCCGGCGTGAATCGAAGGATGAACACCGATGTGTATGAATTCTTCCTTAGCCACTTAACCTCGCCCTATCCCTAAGCACGAGATGGTTCAACTATAAACTAGAGAACGCGCTCTTATTTCTTTCGTATACTTAACTCTCCCGATGCTAAGTAAATGGATAACCTCACAATGCTCTCCCGATGCTCTAGCAAGATATTAAAACCAAAATAAGAGAACTTAAAGTTTATTTTATTGAACTGAAAAATCCTAAAACAAAGCAACCCTTGCAACTACTTTACAAAACAACCCGTAGCCCTAGGGGGAATTTAGAACATGTCGGTGACGGGTGGACGACAGGGGTTTTTGGTTTCGGTTATGGGGTAATCGGTTGTCTCCTAGGTTAAATCTATGCCCTTATATAAGCTTTGGGCTCAAGTCATCTAAGGTAACAAGGATTACAACTTTAATTAAAAGTAAGATTCTAATAAAGACTAAATCTCTAAAGTCTCCTACTTTCCAGCCGCATCCTTATTTTGTGGGAATTCCTTTCCTTGAGCTTTGGCTTGACATATCTTTTGATCCGAGGCTTGGAAAAAATATTTGGCTTTCACACGACAGACGAGCAGATTTTTCTCTATCTATCGAGGTCCACTTTACTTTTCCTCTTCATAAGTCTGCTGTCACCATGCTGTCACGACAGGTCCATGGCAGCTTCGTCTTCTTCATCTGCTTGTCCAGTTCAGCTCTCCTGCTTCTCTGCCCTACGCCTGCCTTCAACATCTACTATGGCAGATATCTACAAAAATAGCCATCTTTCAGTAGAATCCGTGCTTTTAATCCTTTTGTGATGTTTTACTAAAAACTAACCTAAATGCAATGCAATGATGCTTAAATGCAGCAGAAATATGGGTTAAAAAGGGTGTAAATAATAGAACTTTTACACACTCAACACACCCCCAAACTCAAGTTTTTGCTTGCCCTCAAGCAATGAAGAAAGAAAAATGAAAATTTTTGTGTTGGCCTTCAAACAGTGAACTGTCCCTTACCCGTCGCTCATTCTCTATGGCGGCAGCAACCTGTCGGAAAAGTTAGGATCTGTCCGGAATCTCCCTATAGCTCTCGTGCGGTGTGTGCATGCTTGTGAACAGTTATATGCTAAGACTCTCTTAGTTTCACTAGAATATTCAACTTCTTAACTCGAATTTTTATGCCAAAGTTTATTTTTTTTAGAAGGCACATTTTCATGCTTCTTTTTCTTCTATTTTCAAGCTAAATTTTTCTAGAGCCAGTTTCGGGCACCTCTAGTTAGCTTCCTAGAGCCGGTTTCGGGCACCTCTAGGTTTTTTATTTTCTTTTGCTAAACTTCTTTCCTAGAGTCAGTGTTAGGCACCTCTAGGGGCTATTCAAGTTCTAAGCATCCTATTCTAGTTTGGCTAAAAGAAATCTAAGCATTATAACAGTCACAAAGGTGTTTAAGTTTTCAGAACTATAGAAAGGCTCTAAACTTCTCCTTAATCTGTCCTAAAGATGCTGCCACGACAGAGCCGTCATGACAGGTAAGTTAACTTCACAGTTTTAAGCCAACAGTTTTAATTTTCTGATTTTTTTTAAGAGAAAATAAATAAATAATAAGACACAACAAATAATAAAGAGATGTGCTAAAGACTCCATTAAAGATGGAGGGTTGCCACCCCCAAACTCAAGGGTTGCATTGCCCTCAATGCAAAATGACATGGAAATTAAAAGAAAGAAAAAAAGTACATCACAAAATATAATGGCAGGCAGCAATAAGAGGAAAGAAAATAAAAACTTAAATTTTAGTCGCTGTCCTCGCTGCTGCTGCTCACACGGATCTGCCGGCGACGTCTGGGCTGTCGAGGCGGCTGGGCAGGTTCTGGGGCAGGTGCTGTGGCAGGTTGCTCTACAAGTTGGACATCATAACTGCTGCCACTGTCCCAGCTGCTGCTGGTGGTTGTGCTGGCCTTGGGCAGCCGTTTCTTGTCTGCCACGTGCTTAATTCTTTTCACCCTCGTAAAGTCCCTCTCCAAATTCCTCAGGATAAGAGGGCTGTCATCAGTGGCAGGTCTCTTGGTTCCTCGAGGGGAGGTGTCTGCCGGAGGGCTGCCGGCTGTCGTCGGGGCAGGGGATGGTGTGGAAGTGGCAGAATGTGTATGGGGAGAGACAGGTGGTGTAGGTGTGGGGGAGGGGATATGGAAATAATGGGCGGGGAAGGTGGGGAAGATGACATCCGAATAATGTAAAGTATTAGTAATAAAATTTACCGTTGCATTTGAGAAATCGCGGATGAAAGTCATCAAACCCATTTGCCGCTCCTCGACCCGTAGGATTGCAGCAAGGATAAGTGCCGACTGGTCTGTCGGAGCGGTGGCGGTGGCAGCTTCAGGGGCAGGCTCGGTGGCAGGTTCCTCATCCGAGTCTGCAGGTGGTGCATTTGGATCAAAGGCGTTGATGGGTGTTGCAGCTACGACCTCCATGAGGCTGGAGATGTTACTGTCGGTCCAGCCATGACCTTGGTGTAGTTTGTCGGAGGGCTCTTCTGGTACAACAGCACATCGGCAGAGGGCGGTGATGGTGAACGGCAGGCAGAGTCGTGAGTCTGAGCGGAAGGCACAATCGATGATGATGTCCCTCATGTACCTGCCCACATTGATGGGCCTGTCATGCATAATAGAGTGAATGAGGGCCAGCCGCTGTCGGTTGACTGTCGTGTGGTGGGACGAGGGCAGGATACGCTTTTTGATGAAAGCGTTCCACAGTTTTGCTTCGGGGAGGAGCTGCCCCCTATTGACGGAGTGGGGGTTCTTCTTGCTGGTAGTCCATGTTGTACTAGCCTCTGTCAGCTCCACCATGACGGCATCATAGGCAGCAGCGTCGAGGGTGTCCAGAAATTGTTGGTGAGCATCATCATCGGGACCAAAGAAGAGGCCGAACATATGGTTGATGCTGTTGGCGGTAAAGGGAACTTCCACTCCTCGGAAAGTGACAGATGTCGCTGTTTTGCTGTCGATGGCCTCGTAAAACTCTCGGACCAAAGTATCATTTAGCTCTGCCGGCTGTTCGGCAAAGTCCTCCCATAGCTGTGCCGTGATGGCCTTCACAATGAACGGCCGGAGTCCCATATGGGGAGCATTTCTGTTGTAAATGAAGCCACGCTCCTCCCATAATTCCTTGTTGGCGAAGGGTGACGCTGCTGCTGAAGAAGAAGCGGCAGCAGCGTTACGACGGGTTTGTCTCGACGACATTTTGGTTGCAAGGGCTGTGAAAGAGAGAAAACAAATAAAACTAGAGGAGAAAGCAAGAGAGAAAAATCAGAAGTGATGAAAAATGAAAGGGGAAAACAGGGTTATATAGCTGTTGGGTATCTGCCCATTTAATGTTGCAACGGCAGGCGGGAATAACGGGGCGGCAGATTGGATGTAGCGTGTCTGACGCGTCTGACACGCATTTATGCGTCTGTTGTGCGTCTGCCGCACGCTTCTGCGTCTGCAATGTCAGTCTGTTGACAGCCTGTCAAGTCCGTCTGCGGCCGCAGCCGAAACGACAGGTTACCATAAATGGGCTTTATTGGGCTGATGGATGGGCGGTGGGCTTGGGCCACTTCTTCTTTCGTTCTTGACTCCTTTATTTCCTAAAAACTGAAATTATAAAAACAAAACATTATTTAAATAAAATAAACCTAATTCCTAATAAATAATAATAATAATAAAATGAAAATAAAAAAATAAAACTTAGGTTAAATTAGGGGTGCCTTGTGGGGCATCTCCTAAAGTAACCACTTCCTGAATTCCTGGGGCTTCAGTCCCCTGATAGTGCTTGAGGCGTTGTCCATTTACTTTGAATTGGTGCCCGTCTTTTAATGATTGAATTGTGATGGCACCATGGGGAAAAACTTGAACTACTTGAAACGGGCCAGACCATCTAGACTTTAGCTTTCCTGGGAAGAGTTTAAGTCTATAATTAAATAACAACACAAGCTGCCCTGGGCAGAACTGTCGTGGCAGCAGTTTCTTGTCGTGCCACTTCTTAGTCTTTTCCTTGTAAATCCTTGCGTTGTCGTAGGCCATTGTCTGTAATTCTTCAATCTCGTTTAGATCTAATAACCTTTTCTGGCCGGCCTTG